>JPFL01000432.1:0-13652 GCA_000733385.1 Paramecium biaurelia
GGATTAAAATTCTTATAGTTCTATACTCTAACAATAATAAAGAAAAACTGTAGATAAATTTTATTTTGCGTTGGCAAGATTACAAGAAGCCTAATACAAAGAATAAAATAAGGCTATTCCAAAATATCCTTTTATCTTTTAATACTCATACAATGAGATAATGGTAAAATTTAAAATTATTTGTGTAGGTCCATCTAGGAGACCATTAAGCTTAATTATATTAGGCATAAGATTCATAAAAATATAAATAGAAAAAAATTACGCCAATAGTGAAAAAGCCCAAAGTCCTTCTAATGCACTCTATATAAAAAAGGAATGGATTTTCTTTGTAAGATTAGAAAGACTCTAAGAATATCCCAAAGAATTACTGTAAAGCTATAATTACTTTTGCTTAAAAAAATTAATAACTATGTTTCCAAATTCTTAGAGATGAATTATAAGTAGCTAGATTTGTGGATTTCTTATCAAATCAGAAGAAGAAATTACTAAATATAAGAGTGTTCAGTGCATTATTGCGATAATGTGAAGATCCTTATTAAGAAGAATTCAATAGAACATTTAGGATTTTAAGGTATATATTTCTATTAAAATAGTCAAATCTTTATAAAAAAATATGCAATTAATTATATATATAATTCAAAAATTGTATAACATAATTGGCATATTAGATATAGATAACAAATATATAAAGGAATTAGAAATCCAAAAAGTTTTTCTCATTTAAAGAAACTTTGAAATAATATATTATGTATAAAATTTGATTTGAACCTTTTATTTTAAACAATAAATAAGCTAATAAATTATATATCAAAATATATATTATAAGATGAAAGTTGTTGTTATTATATTAATAGAAAGTTCAAGAAAATAATTCTATTATTCAAATAATTCAATTATACATATTAGAAATAGAAATAGAAATAATTTGAATAATTCTATAAAAATAATAACAATTTTGATAAAACTCTCATACTACAAATTTATCCAACTAAAAATTCAAATTGTCTTTCATTAACTTATCCGAACAAGAATTTTACTTTTCAATAAAGTCGCAACTAAATTCTAGTCAAATGTAATACTACAGTAATAAAAAATAGAAAAAAAGATTCTTAATATTTCTTCAAAATTTTAAGAATATTATTGTTTAAGAGAAGAATCAAAATAACAATTTTATCGAGAGCTTAATAGTAAAAAGTAAATGTAAACGTTATATTAAAAATCTAATTAAGAATATGATTACAGAGTTTTGTATTTTCTTAAAAGATAATAAGTATTATCAATATTGATGATATTCTTACTCTTAATAGGAATTAGCCAACAGTTTGAAATATGCTGGATTTTTGGTTATAACAGTAATAAGGGCAAAGTGTACAATAATATAAATCATTAATTGGTTTTACAAATCTACATTTTTGACTTGTAAGAAAGGTAATCAATTATTATCCTGAAAAAGTAAATATACCTTAAATACAAATGTAGTATAGTTCTTTTAGACCTTAAAATATTTGCAGCTGTTGAAACTAAGTTTATATAAATAATAATATTATTACTTTCATTATAAAAACAAGGATGAGTTCAGAGATCAACATAAGACAACTGCTTTATTACAAATCTCTCAATCCTAGTATTATTTCATTATAATAGTTTAGATCCAAGTTAGCAATCACTTAGGATAGTTAAAACTATGTAACATAGGCTTAACAAATTGAGATCAAGTGCTCAAAGCGATTTTAGACTTACCACACTATAAACTTAAACACCTGTAAATAACTTTAGATATGGATTTAATGTAGATGAACATTAGAATTAAAATTCTTAAATCCATTTTATGGAAATTTATGAACATCCCATAAAACATATTAATGTAATCAAATATTAATTCAGAGTTACATTACAGAGAGTAAAAAGAACATAGCATAATTAAGTGATTAGTCCAATAGAATACGTTTAGAGATGTCGAATATTACTTCTAAATATGAATTTGAATTAAATCAATTGTAAATTAATTTTAGAGACTCTCTGAACTAAAAATATAAATTGCTTAAAGAAGATAATGTGTAATTCATTGAGGAACAATACAAATTGTCAAAAGAATACTCAAGGTTAGTAAAAGCAAAATAACTTATGGAAGAAAAATATCAATTATTATTAAGAAGAATAGTCTAATTAGAGAATACTTTGCAAGGAGTAACATTAGAGTTAAAGCAATGATCAAATTTTGATATTGATATTAGATATAAATTTAGTAAACAAACAGATAAATTTGATTTTGGCTGCTTAAATATGAAAAATGAATAAAATTAGTAATAAATAATTATTACTTATTTAAATTTGTTACATCATTATAAATGCCTTTTTCTCTTTCTCAAAAAGACTTAGGCACTCCATATGAGCTACATAATGTATTAGCTCTTGAAACTTTAGACTGATATTAATTATATGTGAATTAACTCACTTGACTAGCACATTCAGATTCTTCAGTGTCAACAGCTGATTATTCCAAACAACTCTTTGAAAAGAACTTGAATCTCTAAGAGATTAATAAATTTTATTACACTATGTTCCAAAAACATAGATTGAGGTGTAATATTTTTTTTAGACAATGCTTCAAAATCAATATCCTCAAAAAAGACATGATATTAAGCTTATTAAAGTGTATATCTAGTGTTAACATTCACATCAAGTAAATGTGATAGTAGATCCTTGGCTAGAGTTGAAATAGAAGTATTTTCATATTCAATTTATTCTGTATCACATCCAATCAACATCTGATAGAGTACAACACCAAAACTCCAAACATCACATTTGTTAGTATATCCTTAATTTCCTAAAACTTCAGGTGCTAAATAATCAATGGTTCCACATTATGAAAATTAAAGTCCATCATTTCTAGTTGATAATCCAAAGTCTGTTAATTTGATGTATCCTTTATCTAATAAAATATTTTGAGGTTTGAGATCTCTATATACTATACCATTAGAATGTAGATATTCTAAAGACAATAGGATTTAGGCAGCATAAAACTTGGCTATATCCTCTTAAAATTTTCCATAGTATTTTAAATACTAAAATAGTTCCCCTCCACTCATATATTCCACTACTAAATAAAGTTTCTATTAAGTTTAAAAAGCCTCTATTAATTTAACAATAAATGGACTATCCAGAATTTCTAATAATTATCTTTCTGTTTTTGCACTTCTTCTCATCCATTCTGAAGTCAAATTTCTCTTGTTAATTATTTTCATTGCATATAGTTAGTCTATTAATTCATATAGATAATATTTACTGTTCTTTTTATGTTAAACTAACATAACTTTTCCAAATCCACCTCTCCCTAACACTTTGAGTAATTGATAGTCTTTTATACTAGCTTGATTAAGAATTGGTTCTGTATTCTAATCATTCAACTACTTAAATGCATAAAACTCATCAACAAATGTGTTTCTGCACTCCATTTCATTATGGTGAGGTTTCAAGCACTTGTTTCCCATTATAAGCAAAATATATATATTTTAATAATTATCCATGTATAAGCAATAAGATATAAATAGAATTAATGTCTATTAAGATATCATTAAAAAATGATCTACAGTTGAAAATCAAAAGAATACAATAATTGACGGACATCTTACATAAACTTACTAGCAATTGAAATTTGAAAACAAAGATTGATGTAATTCAAATGAGAATTGATAGAAATAAAATGATAAATATAAGAAGAAGGAATAATCAGACAATTCAAAGTGTTATTTAAAAGGATATCCTAAAATTACTGATGAATGATTTATAATAAATTCTATAAATTATAAAATTATTGTTAAATTTAATATTTCAAGTTTATTTAGAATTAAATAATTAGACAAAATAATTGTCAATTTTGTTTTATAGCCATTAATAAAATTCTGGATTCTCTTAAGTTTTCTTATACCAAGGATAACTTTCAAAATTTTTTGTATATTTCACAATCTTTTCAATTAGTTAAAATGCAAACTTCATGAAATAAATAATATACTTTTCTTGCAATTAATGCTACTAACCATGTTGGAACTAAAGATAATTATGGATTACAGTTATTGACAGCCTTAATTTTGCATCTAGTTTTAGTGATTGGAGTTATTTAAAAAATGTAATAATTTAATTACAATCTTACATTCTTTGATTTATGAAGTTATATATCATAATAATCTAGAAATTATTAATCCTGATCTATTGATTTACATAAAAATACAATAGTTCCATTCTCCTCTAATCTATCTATACCTTAACCTAAAAATACTGTTTCTCTATTAGAAATAACAGGAAAATAAAGTTAACTCATACATATTTTCTATGTCTTTGAAAGTGTTTTTAATGTTATTGCATGATTACAAAAAGGAACATACTCTGAAAATAGTTCTACTTCTGTAATCAAAGACATAAGCTTACCACAATCAGCTTCAATTTCAGCTTCCATTAATAAAGAAACTGTTGATGATTTTGGTGGGAATTTATAATAAATACTAATTCCATGACTATTTTTATCTAATGTCCATCCATTTGAATCCAATTCTATTAAATTTTTTATCATGAAATCATATGAACTCTCTATTACAGATAACCTTATGATTTGATCCTAAGAAAGTTAAGTTTTATCAATTAATTATATAGTTTAGTAAGCCTAGAATTATTAAGTAATATACAATACTTTGTCCAATTTTGAGTCATTATCACAATTTAATGCTTAATTATAAAGTTCTTGGCTTGAAGGACCAAGTTGAATTTCTGACAGAATTTATTGATTTTCAAATTATTAAAAATTAAACTTTTGAACCTAAACAACTATTATTGTTTAATCATTTTGAATTAAAGGAGATACTAATTCTTAATTTTTTTTCTTTTATCTTTACAAATGTGTTAACAAATTCTTTAATTGTTAAGGTCTTGGAGGAAAATGTTCTATAATAAATTTAATAAAAATAATACTTACAATCTCTATAGAAATCATAAAATTTTAACATTTCTTCATTGGTATCCAGTTGTTAGATTAAATCAGTAATCTGTTCCTTAAATGAATATTTAAGAATGTTCTTACTTTATTAAAACCCTAGATGCCCATTAACTTTTCTCTTACTAAGATGTACATCTGATAAGTCTAATGGAAGTCTTATCTATTTGAATAATATTCATTGATATCCTGAATCTATTAATTTATAATATAAAACATACAAATTTTTAAAGATCAGATTTCAATTCCTTATATGTTAATTTATCAAAGAAATTACATTAGAAGGCTTCTGCAACTATTTTATTTGGGTTAGACATCTTTGTAAATTATTTATTAAAACTTTTTAGATTTTTAAGGAATTATTTTTATAATTGATTGGTTAATCAAACTAAGTAACAAAATTTACACATTCATAAACTGAAAAAATTGAATCAATAGATTTTCATTTAAGAGATACAAATAATTAAATTTGTTGAAAATTCTATATGGTCAATTACTATAGGATAAATATGAAAACAAAAAAATATTAATATCATGCTTAATTTTTTAATAATACTTACAATTATTGACAAATTTAAATATATCAATAATTGTATATATATAAGACTTTATGTTATAAATGAATGAATTAGGTTAGAAAATCTTGACACCTATTTTAATTGACCTATTACTTTACTTTTGAAGCTCACATTTTTTTATTTTAACTTAAAATGATATTGACAATTTATTATTAAAATGATTCAAAAATCTTCTCAATAGATATAAAGTGATTTTATTTTTACTTTAAATCAATGACTTCTTAAAAGGACATCCTTATTAATGTAGTTCAAAAAAAAGGTTTAGAAATTGACCTTTCTCATTAAAATTTGGTGATATTTTATAAATTAGGAAGATTAAAATAATAATAATATGTTAAGCTGTTTTTGTTTTTGTTTAGTATATATTAATATATTATTTATTTATAATATAATATACAATACTGAAAACAATTTATATAAATTTGGCTACGTTCTAAATTTAATTCGATATAGTATTACATTTAGAAGAGGAGGTTATTTTTTAATTAAATTAGTTGATTAATGAAAAAAAACTTTATTTTACCTTATTTTTGATAATATATATAATCAATCACAAAATTTAGAAATATATCTTTGAAAATTAGTTTAAGAGTTTCTGATTGTAAATGTATGTTTTCAAATCAAATTTTATAGAATAACAAAAATAGAATTAAATAAATATCTATAGTAATAATTCACATTAAAATGGCAGATCCTTTTCAAATTTTAAATCCCCTAAGCTAGCACAAGCATGCAACTTTGATTAAAACTTAAATGAGTCTTATTTTTCAAATCTATTTATATAGTATTTATTGATACTTTTTTCAGACATCCTTAATTCCCTCAATTAAAAATTTATAGTTGATTCTAATATTGAAAGTCTAAGATGAAGTGTAGAAATGTTTTCATACATCAAACTACATAGATCCTAATTTTCAAATTAATTGAGTTTAATCAAAGTTTCAACTTGGGATAGATTAGTTAATGATAATTTTGAAATTATCCACCATATTAGTTTATTGATTGTGAAGCATCTAATTTGTAGAGAGTAAAAGGGTGCCTCTATTTTAATATTATTCAAATAAAATTAATAAATAATAAAATTTAGATAATAAAGTATGGAATATTTAAATGTGTAAAAAAATTTAATTTATAGAGTTATTTTGTGATAATTTTAAATTTATTTTTTTACTCTTAATTTTTGGTATTGTTTGTCATTTTAGTAATGATTAGTTTATGAAATGATTTCTAAAAACAATTAATTATAAGTTAGATATTTACAATTTGTATAAATAGGCATCTAAATTACTTAAAATGTAGTATAAATAAAAAATGAAATAAAATGATAAACATCCTATCAAATCAAAAATTCCAGTTTCAAAGGGAAAACATGCTTTTGAATGTGGAGGTTAATGTATTATGTAAAAATTTAGGTCAGACATTTGTAGTGGATGAGAAATATGAATTCATAAAGCAAATAGGATAAGGAGCATATGGTGTAGTATGCTCTGCTAAAAATAAGAAGAATGGTTAGATGGTAGCAGTTAAGAAAGTATTTAAATGAATTATGTTAAGATTCCAAATGCATTTGAGGATTTAGTAGATGCTAAAAGAATAGTGAGAGAGATTAAATTGCTAAGTAATTTCAAATTTGTTATTTTTAGAGTTTTTTGATCATGAGAACATTATTTCTTTAGTTGATTTACCTAGACCAGAATAGAAAACAGGATTCAATGATATTTATATAATAACAGACTTAATGGGAACAGATTTGCATAAAGTCATTTATTCATCATAAGCTTTGACAGATGAACACATTTAATATTTTGCGTATCAAATGTTAAGAGGGTTACTTTATATACATACAGCAAATGTGATACATAGAGATTTAAAGCCTAGTAATATCCTTTTGAATAAGGATTGCGACTTAAAAATTTGTGATTTAGGATTAGCTAGAGGTTATGAAACAGAAGAAGAATTTAAAACTGAATATGTGATAACAAGATGGTATAGAGCACCAGAAGTTATTTTGAATGCATCTGAATATACAAAAGCCGTTGATATTTATGCAGCAGGTTGTATTATAGCAGAACTTTTAGGTCGTACTCCATTATTTCCAGGTAATTATTAAAAATTGATAATTTAAGGTGAGGACTATTTAGATTAAGTTTAAAGGATTATTTCAGTTTTAGGAACACCTACTCCTGATGATATGAAATATATAGGAAATCCTAATGCTATAAATTATATTAAAAGTTTGCCTAAAAGAACTAAATAGTCATTCACTTAACTATATCCTAAATCTAATCCAAAGGTTTGTGAATTATTAGCTAAGATGATTACATTTAATCCAGATAAAAGATATACAGTTGAATAATGTTTAGAACATGATTATTTTGATGGATTACATAATCCAGAAGCTGAACCTAGATGTGAAAAAGTTTTTGATTGGAGTTGGGATAATTTTGAATTAAAAAAAGAAACTCTATAAAAAATGGTTTTTGACGAATCTTTATAATTTAATCCTGTCAAATTGTGAAATAACTATTAATATTAATTTTCATTTCTACTAAAGATCAAATATTTTGTGATTCCAATATCCTGAATATTCCTATTTCATCTAATTTATTTCTTTTTAGATATTCCTAAAATTATACAAATTTATTACTCTATACACTATTATAGATTATTGTAACTAGATTTCCATAATTCCCATATTATTTATTATCCCATCTATTAATTATTATCCTAATACTAATCAAAAATTCCTTAACAATCTTATAGAAATGGTTAAATTATATCAAAGAATGGTTTAAAAGTAGGTCTGAAATTAAATGTATGAATTGAGAGAAGACAATGTATAACCAAAGATCGTAGAATATTTATTTATCGAATTGCTAATGGGCAATTTTTTAGTTCTTTTGATTCTTTTTAAATATCTTCAAGTTATGAATATATTTAATCATTTTGTATTTACTTTTTTATTAATTCACTCACACTATTGTAATGAGGAAATATACTATTGAAAGTTCCTTAAATTCTATGAAATTCTTCTTATAAAATTATTAAATTTGGTTTAAGATTTATGTTTGGTAATTCTTTGCATTATATAAATCTATTTAGATTTATTGATAAAGCATCTAATTTAGATATTAATTATTCATCTATAAAATTCTAAATAGAAATCATAACTTACATACTATTATCTATTACAATCAAATAAATTAACTACTTCATAGATACATGAATCAACTTTTGAAAGTGTTGATAAAATATGTTTCTAAGAGTTATTTTTTTATTCAAATTACACTTCCTACTCATGCAATTATTATGATTAGATATATCTAAGTCGTTCCAATTGTTTATCACAAAAAGTACTAATTTTATATGCTCCATCGTATGTATCCTAAATGCTCTCCATTGTTTCTCTCAAATTAATAAGCTTGTTATAAACTGTTATACTTAATTTTCCAATTCATATTATATCTATCTTGTTAATTAGACTAATTAAGTCATTCGAAAAATTTGTTATTGCTTGCTTAATATATTTTACTACAATATTAAAAAGCGTCTTTAATTATAATTTAATGTTGTTTTCATTATCTTCTCATTCAACAATCTAATAATAATATAAATTATACTCCTAATATTCTCTATTTTAGTTTTTTAATATTAATAATTCAGATTCTAAATTTTTCACTTTATCATTTAATAGTTACATTTCTCTTTATTTTTCTTTTAATTTTACTTGTAATTATCTTTCATTTATTGTAGATGTAGTTTTTAATGATTCTGTCTAAGAAACATTATTTTATTAAATTGCTTCTTCTTTTTTTATTTAAGTAGATTTCTATTAATTTATTTGTTTCTCAGTTTCTTTAGTTGTTGGTGGTTTACCTATTTTTTATTCTTATTATTTTGTAATTGGAAGCTTTTTATTTTAACTTGTAGATTTTTAATCAGATTTTTTAATAATTGAAGCCTTACTTATTAAATCACTACTACTTAACCCATCATTCTCTTAAATAAATTAATTAACTTTTTCTTCTAATTACTTTTTTTCTATTTTTGAGTTGCTTAAATTTGAATTTTGTTTTTTAGGTTGCATTGAAAATTAAAATTAAATTATATATGTAAATGTAAAAATTATTATATATATATTGTATTTCTGATCTTATATAATTGTATTACTAAGTAGTATTTATAATTATGAAAATTTATGGAACCCTTACTATTAACTATCATGAATATCAAATTTCATTAAATTTATACTTATAATATTTATATCCATTATGAATAATCAATTTATTTCATTAAGATTATTGGATTATTGGATTATTAAAGTATTTATTAGTTTAAAATATATTCATGATAAAAGGTATTTAAAAAAAGTCTATACTATTTTTTTGTTAATTAATAATAATCATTTTATAGAAAATCATTAATAAAACTTTCACAATACATTTATTATAAATGATATAAGAGTTTGAAGTAACATATTGGACATAAATTAGAAATTTAAACTTTCTGCACTTAATCCTTTTTTAGTCTGTTCTGTATGTAATGGATATTTTAGATTTGCACATACTCTATCAGAATGTGGTCATACATGTATAAAATTTTAATATCGTAAGTTTGTTTTGTTTGCATTTCAAATAAAATGTATTGTCCTAAATGTCCTAATATTTAAATAACAAAAAGCACAATTAGAAAAGATCCATATTTATAATCAATTGTTGATATGCTCTTTCCATAATTCTAATAGGCTGATTAAATTATTTTAGATCGTTTAAAAAAGTTGTTTGGAAGTAGTATTGATTTCAATGATTTATAAAATCTATTGGTTGAAAATAATAAAAAAAAAAGAAAAAATCATAAATATGAATAGAAATAAGGACTTGTTCATTTAGTTTAAGAAACCTTTAATGGAACTATCTCTTATGATTAATTTAAGGATAATATTTATGATGAGTAAAAGTTTAAACAATTATTGGATTATGTAAGAAAATAAAAAATAGCCAGAGAAGAATAATTGATGAATCGTGTTCCAGGTTAAAATATTATAAATGGTTCTAAATTATCAGTTACTATTATTGGTAAAACAGAATAAGATAAAAAAATTGCAAAATTAGATTGTAAAGTGACTTATCATCCAAATGAATAATAAGGATTAATTAAAAGATTAAGAAAACTTGTTTTAAAATCAATTTTGAAATAAGATCTTAGTGATTAAATTATTAATAAAAGCAAGGCAAATCTTTAGAATGTAAGTATAAAATCAAACTAATTAGATTGTCTTATATTTTAAAAATATTGATTTAAGAGATGATGAAGATGAAGAGTCATTATTTATAGGAATAGCTGATCCAACTATAGTTTATGAAATTTTATTTAAGGCATGATCAATTTAACATTATATTTTATAACAATTAATAATGAGAGAGTAACAAAATTTCTAAATTTAGTTTACAATCAGAATTGAGAACCTTATATATCAAATTGGGCATTTTCTATGTGTTTTTAATATTAGATTTAATTTGGTCATCATTTATTGAACCAACTACAATGAATCAAATATCTTAAGATAGTAAAGAAGGATCGACCTAAATTTTATGGATGAGTTCGGTTCACATAATTATAACAGGAATAATTTTTGTATTATTCTGCACTTTGATGTGGTAGACGTAGCCATTAAAATTAGGAATGATTAAACTCTTAATACGGTAATTAAGTTATTAATGTTTAGAGATTTCATGTACGTCTTTTTAGTTAGTGGGTCTATGCTTATTATTGTTGTAATTGAAAGAGTGGCTATCTTCATAACTAATACAAAATCAAATGCTCCTATATCTGAAGTAATTTAATCGAATTGGTCCAGTTTTTTTTATTAATTATTTTATTTTATCAGATATCTTTTGAGACCACTTTACATCTTTGTGATGTTGCATGGATCAATGAAAATAACCAAACCTTATTATCATATGAGAAACCCAGAACTTTTCATAAATTGAAATTTAAATTTTATTCAATATGTAACGAAATTTAAATTTTAAAACAAAAATGCTAAAATGTTTGCATTTCACAATACTTCTATATTCTATCTTCAAAATTATTGTTATTTAGATTGTATTTTATCTGAAATTTGAGACTTTAAATTATTATTTTAAAGATCAGATAAATCTTTCAAACAAATTTATAAATTTTTCAAATTTTTTTGTTGTATGTTGGGATAATAACCTATTTAGACTAACAAGATATTAAAAATTTAGACACAGAGATAATTTATTATTGTCTTTATTATTTTATTATTAAAGAGTAATTAAGATTTATCAAAGTAAAAATAGAGCATAAATTTTCTATTATATTGATTTTTTTTTATTTCTAAAAAGTTAAATGATTTTTATTTAATTTATATTAAATTTAGATATAATCAAATAAGTTGAGCAAAAAATGCTTCTTCTTTTGAGATTAGATTTTTTACATCTTATGGATTTATTTCATCATTTTTTTCATAATTTTTAGCAACAGATTCTTAAGGTGTTGGAATAGATTTCCCAACTTTAACTTATTTTCTTGCTTTTTAGTTTTATTATTTATTTCCATTTTACAGATTTTTTAATTGTTATGCTTATTTCTTTTGATTTTTAATTTCAACATCATAAATGTATTCTTTATACATTGTTTACCATACTTATTATTTGTTTGCTTTTTCTTATTCATTTAAAATGTATTCTTATTGATCTGATTCACTCAAAGAGGATAAGATTTGACTTTCCTTTTATTCTTTAAATGGTACTGAAACTGAAATAGGATATTCTTATTTTAAATTATTTTCTTATTTATACACTTCAGGTTAGATCTTTAGTAATTCTATCATTTCTAAGGCCTTTTTTAAAGTGCTTTCTTCTAATTATTTAATTTCTTCTTCTGCTAAACCATTTTTAATTTCTTCTTTTTATTATTTTATTCTTCTAAATGAAAGAGGATCATTTACTGGTCCAGGAATTCCAGTTTCAATATTGTCAGTTTATTCAAGTTTCTCTCTTGTTTACTATGATAATCCTGTTTAATTAAACTCATCTAATCTTTTTCTAATTGTTTCATCACCAACCTGTACACATACCTAACAAGTTGGAACATTTTCTCCATGAAATTTAGCTGATATTAATAATGCAGCTCCACAAAGCGATGATGGTCTTCTTCCAAAAGCCATCCAATCTAACATCATTCTTTTAATTAATATTATTGCTATATCAATAATAGACTTATGTTTATCTTTGCTAATAAATAGTATAATTGGATTACCTTATTTCTAGTAGTCTTACAAACTTAGGTATATAAATTGAAGGATCTAAATATTATAAATTTTCTTGTAATTAAACTATTTAGAAAGTCTTAGCATCTTCTTTTACAAATTTTAAAAGTTTTAAATAACATTTGGCTACTTTTGTGGCAGAGTCTGTTTTTATAAGTTCCGAGATCTCTATTATTAGATAAGGGGCATTTTTACATCTGAACCCAAAATATAATGCTTTGAAAAATTGTAAATTAATTACCTGCTCCAGCAAAATAGTATCCATTCCTTATTGCATTTTCACTTTTATATATTTTCAATAATCTCCTTGCTATTTCAAATGCTTCTTTGTACTCTTCATCAACAGCTAATTCTAGATCTAATTATTTTAATGTTTTTTCAGTTTCTTAAGGTAATTAATCTTAATCTTAAAACCGAGCATCTTGTTAATGAACCACCTTTCCTCCATTTAAAAACTCTGCTTGCTCATAAAAATTTAACATTAATAATATTAATTTAAATAATGTGATTTTCGAAAATAATATTTTTATTAATTAAATTCAATGATAGCTCTACTGATTCTATTTAACATTACAATATGATAAAATAATTAAGTTTTAATATTTATAATTGTTTGGTTAAATATTCTTTTCATCTTTAAAAATATTAACTATCATTTTCAGAATATAAAATAAAAGTAATATATATTTAGAATTTGTTTAAACTATATAAAAATTGTAATTATTAAAGTAATCAATAAATTTATAAATAAGTTATATATTTTTAAATAAACTTATATAAATACAATGAAATATAA
>JPFL01000432.1:16000-46683 GCA_000733385.1 Paramecium biaurelia
AATTATCTTGGTTTTAAAAAGTAAATATTTAATTTATTCTGTAAAAGTTAAAATAATTCAAATTCAAATTGGAGGTTTATTTTTAATAATTCTGCTTCATAATATAACCAATAGTATAAGTGATATATAGGAATTTACAATTATTTTTGTCTTCCGCTCATAAAATATTACTAAGCTATTTTTTCTTTTTAGTTTTTAATGGTATATTTTAAGATTAATAACAAATTATTTACAGCTAAATCTAATTTGAATTATTGGCCATTGAAAATAAACAAATTTTGAAAATGTTCAAAAATAGCTTTATT
Source organism: Paramecium biaurelia (assembly GCA_000733385.1). Taxonomy (NCBI): domain Eukaryota; phylum Ciliophora; class Oligohymenophorea; order Peniculida; family Parameciidae; genus Paramecium; species Paramecium biaurelia. Next base: position 16,306 of record JPFL01000432.1, read on the forward strand.
TTTTAGGATCTTTTATTAGATTACCACTAGAATTTGATTCTTTAATCATTCTTTATAAGCAAAAAGATTGTTTAAAAATGAGCTTGCTGCTTATTAGTTTTTTTGAACTAAACTTTCTGCATTCTTTTAAATAATTAAACTAATTTGCATTATTTTTATCATTATTGTAAAAATAGTGGAAAAATTAATTATAAAAAAATTTAAAACTTCTTCTTCATTTAATTTAAAAAATTTATATTAGTTGATTGAGCATTAATGTATGAATATTAATACTAAACAGTTCTATTGTTTTAGAATAACTAATTACAATTATTAACATCTATAATAATAATCAAAGTAATATTCTTTTATTGTAAGTTTTTTCCAAATTATATATATATTCTTAATGATGTATTTAGAATTCTTCTATGAAGTTGGGAGGTAAATTGAAGCTATGTTCTGGTTCTATTTCATCTTAAAATTTGGCATCTAATATTTTTTTCTAAAAATTAAACACAATTTGGTTACTGCTAATTCTTCTCTTTCAATTTTGGATCCTCCATTATGTTTAAGTCTAATGTGTAAATTCAATGAAATATCAGTCCCATAGATTTTATCACATTTTTCATATGGACACTATTTAAGTATATAAAAAAATGTACTTAAAAATCTCTTTTGATTAGGTTGGCAGTTCTACGTTTTTTTTTTATCTCTTATTTTTATGGTTAAACAAGGGTGTAATGTTCTGTGATTGATTCCTAAAATAACTAATCTAATTTGAGTTACTTCTAAATAATCAAGACGTTTAGCCAACTGATTTAAATCCTAATCTAAATGATCAATATTCTTGGAAATTTATTAAAAGTTCATCATAAGTGTTTCAATAGTGCTTTTATTACATGCAGGTGGTTTTTTATTCAAGAACTCTATTTATTCTTTTTAGCTTAACATATTAATTTCTATAACTATTAATTAAATTGAGGATTATTGCATACATAGTTTTTCTAAAATATTCCAATTATATTTCATGATAATATACAATCTTTAAACAAAGAGAATTGTTTCAATTATATTGAGAGCAAATATTCATAATAAGTTTTTTTAGAATATTAAATATTTCCAAAATGGATTATGATAAACTGTATATGTAAATTAAAAAATACCCTCAAAAATGGGGTTTGAAAGAAGTAGAAACTTGGTTGGCAATTGCTGAACTATCAGAATATTAATTTAAATTTATTTCCAATTAAATAGATGGTGCTTTATTAGTGACACTAGAAGAAAATGATCTAATTGAAATAGGAATTGATGAAAAATCAGATAAATTCCCAAATTTAATTCAATGTAGAAATTGAATAATAAAGTAGGGATTAAATAAGGTCTAAAAGATTATTCATATTTTTTGAAAGATAAATTACATTAAGAGTATATCCTTTAGGGAACAATTGAAGATGATCTTAGTATAACAAAAAATTAACGTTCTTCATTGATAGCATCTTATAATTATGAGAAGACTATTTAAAAGGTTGTTACTTTTTATTAGGATGAATGTGAAAAGAATGAGATATAACAATATTAATAAATGAATCAAAAATATGAATAAAATCTTAATGGGTTGATTTTGATTTTATATTAAGAACCTCCAAAATAATTTCATTTTCTAAATTAAGAAATAACAATAGGAAGAAATTTTGATAGTACAATAGTTTTATGTGAAGATTATATAAGCAGATAACATTGTAAAATAACATGGAATTCTAATAACTAAAATTTTTATTTATAAGATTTAGGTTCTACATCAGGAACTTACATTTTACTCATTTATCCTACTCTTTTATAAGAATAATTTATCATATAAATGGGATCTGCTTAATATAGAATAGAGAAATTAGATATATAAGGAATGAAATGTTCAGTATAGATGAAGATTGTTGAAGGGAATAGATTAGGATTTACATTTTGTTTTGAATTAATAAAAAATTAGTCTAATTTAATTTTTGGGAGAAATTAATAATTATTTGCTATGGATCCTGTAATTATTTGAGTTTCATAATGATAGAATCTAAGCAATATACATGCACAATTTCAATTTATTGATGATGGATTAGTAATAGAAGATTAAGGAAGTAGAAATGGTACTTGGTTAAGATTGAGTGTTCCATAATAAATTAGTGAGCCAATTAAATTGATTAATGGAAGAAAATTTAGATTAGCTTATGAGAAAGTATTTGAATGTCTTGTGAATTAAAATTGATATATATATATATTTTGTTTTAATAAAATTTATGTTTATATTTAAGAAAGAAAATAATATAAACTGTATTTTTAATAATGATTCTAATCAATTTGCTAATAATTTTCTCTTAAGTTATCCTAATTTGGAAGATATCAAATCAACAGCTACAGCAACTGATCTTTTTTATTTAATTCTAATATTATCAATAATATAAATACCTGCTGGCAGTATCAGTTTCATATTCTTATCTCTTCAATCTACAATCATTTTCTCTATTTTCTTTTTCTTTAGATTTGGTGGTAATCTTTTAATCAACTTCAAATTTTTCATTTTTACCTTATTGGATTCTGTTTGATAAGGAATCAATCAAACCTGAAAAGAAATTATCATAATATATAAGATACCTTCCATATAAGTTTTATCTTAATTAGCTTTAACCAATTGATCAGATAAAAGAGTTCTCAAATCTTCATAAGAACTTTATCTTAGATTTTCAGCTTAATCTTCTCTAATTCTTTCTGATTAAATATAATTTTCAATTTGTTTAAGAATAGATAAAACTTTTCTAGTCAATACTTCACATTAACTTGGTTCATCTGCTGAGGTTTAAGCTTAACTAGCTAATTAACTCAAGATTTCAATCATTGATTTATAACCTTCTAAATGAACCTAGAATAATAATAATTTTTATTGTTTACATGATGTTTTAATTTATTTACTTTTTAAGCAACTTAAGCAAATGAAGTAATTCCTTTAGAATCTATATCTTCTTCTACATCTTCATCATTATATTAGAAAGTAAAATCTTCTTAAAGGAAAGAAGGTTATGGTTATTAGAATCTATTTCTATTCTTTACCAATACATCTAAATATTTATTGAAATATCCTTTAACTTAATTTATTCCGAATAATGCTTATTCAAGATTGTCTAAAATTGTTTAATATGTAGCTGATTCTTTTTATCTCTTTAATGTCTAATAATCTAGTTCTGCTTTTAAATCTGCAATTTCTAAATTCTTTCTCTCTAAACTTGCAACTGCTTACACTTTCTATGGATTTAATGAATCTAAATCACTCTTTAAAGTAAGTGATGTGACAGTGCTTGTATTAATTATTTCTGTCAATTAGCTTAAAGCAATATCACAGTTCTATTTAAATCTTACTATTCTCTCATCATCTCTTTTTTATTCTCCTTCTAATGTTTATTCTAAGTGTTGCATAATATCAACTAAATTTGAAACAACTGGATCATCTGTTTACATTTCCATCTGAATAGTTTGTAAAATAGTTTATCCAAATTATGTTTCTTCGAGTTCAGAAATTTAATCATCAAATTCTGTTGCTAAACTGCCCATAATCACTAATACAAGAAGCAATGCTTGTTTCATATTTAATATAATTAACAATAAAAATCCGTTTTCCACTCTATTTATTAATATACTTATAAAAAATTCAATAAAGTTACTCTAATGATTTAATGTACTCATTTTATAAGTATTATATATTCTATATCAATATTATTATCAGTAAAGATATGTATGATACTAATTAGATATATTTAATATAATAGTAAAATTATTCGATTTAAGACTGCTAATTTTAATTAACTATTTAAAAGTTGATTTAGATGTAAAAATTAGATTATAAATTTAATTTAAAAATGAACTCAGAAATAATTGAAGTGTGTTAACATTAAAAAGACAATATACTTGTTAAAATGAAGAATGGAGAAAAGAAATGGTTTAAATTTGATGAGGTTCTTAAATAACAGCCAAAGATGCTAGCTTAATGGCTTGAGAAGTAAGTATTTTTCAGAGAAGTGGAGGAAGATAAATTATATTGATGTGTTTTGTTTTATTTTAAATTCAAAGATTAAAATTCTATTCTAAATTAATATCACTTATCTCAAAAGCTTATTGGATTCATTTTTTATCAATTATTCATTAAATTTTAGTAAAATTTCAGGCAAGAATTATATATATTCTCAAAATTAGTTATTTTATCAAATTCATTAAGAAATTCAAATCCAAAACATTTAAATTGAGTAAAACACATTATGAAATTAAACAATTTCATTCCATTATTTAGATCTTTAATTTATTTTTTCAATCAAATTGTGCATATTATAATAAAAATTGAATTCATCATATAAAATCACATTTAATTTAATCTTATCTAACAATAAATTCAATTTTATCAATTTATTTATCTACAAAACTACTATATTCTCTACTCATTGTATTCATACTTTAAAACTAAATTAATGTATTAAAGTTATAAAATCTTCATTAATAATTATTTAGTTTGTAAAAAAGCAATTATAAAATTATTTTTCATTTTTTTATTATTAATTTTAAGATTATTACTTTTACAAGTAACTTCCTATAATAACTATTATGTTTCCAAGTTAAACCCTAAAACAATCTCTAAAGATCCTACTCTCAGTAATAAAGATGCATAAACAATAATGACATTATTGTTTCATTAATTCTAAATAACATGTTAAGTGAAAAATATTTATTTATATATTGACATTCATAGAACTCAATAAATTAAAAGGAAGTACTATATCAAAATTTGTGTTTCTTTTTAATTAATATCATTCAAAAATATATCAATTTTATTAAAACAACAAAAAATCCTAGAATGAAGAAATAATAGAGTAGAATCCCTGATAAATATTAACCAAAAAGCGCATTAAAAAAAGAAATTAAAAAAGGAAATTAGAGTATTTAAGATCAAAATAACTTAAGTTAAAAGGTTTGATAGAAAGGGGCAAGAAATTAAATAAGGTTCAAAATATGAGATCACAATCAATGATAAAGCTTAATTCTTCACTCTTAATAATGAAGAAAATGAAATCGCTAATCTAGACTTATCTAATTCTTCAAAATAAGAGAATACAGAGAGTTATAAAAAAACTGACTTTATGACCTAGAGAAGTTTAGAACTTAATTCAAAGGAGGAAGCGTTTTTGAAGATGTTGAGTTATAATTTCGAATAAAATAAGAAAAAAGGAAAAAGAAAAGAATGCTGTCTTATTTGGTGAAACCATCACTATTGTATTTATATTCTAATTTTATTAATAATATATTAAATAAAGACAAATATATTCTAATACTATTTATATATATATTATTATTATTAAAAAGTTAAATAGAGCAAGCGACTTTTTTAATAAAGTTAAAAAAGCTAAACTCAAAGACATCTATATATTCCTAATTTTTTATGTTTTTTAGAAAGAAAATTGAACATAAATTGTATTACTTGAATTTACTTAAATAATTGCAATTCATTATTTTATTGAAGAATTTAAATTTAATGAATAATCAAATCTAAATTCAGTTAAATCATTTTACTTTTGATTATCAAATATTGCTCCCTTAAAGTTGCATTTTAGGTGACTATGATAAAGTATACCCTCATGGTAGCTAAGTCTTCTGACATCATCCATTTTATAATTCAATGAAATTATTGAGACATCCAATATTATTTTATATAGAATTTAAGAAAAATGATCAAATCATAACTCATATTTGAGACATCATCCACTTTATTTATTGTATCTATTATTGGAATCCACTAATTATTGCAATCTTCTCTTCCAACTCTTTTCGAGAGACTTCAAAATAATTTGGAATACTCTTTTTTTGTTGAATGTCAAATGACTCTTAATCTTAGGTTTGATTTTTAGACTTTTTTTTCAATACTCTCTACTTTCTTATTCGTTTTTATGTTAATTAAGGAGTAAAGAGCTTTTAGGAAACAGTACAAATATTCTTCAATTGCTGACATATTGATTCAAACTTTTAATTTTCTGATATACACAATTCTAGAACTGAGTTATTCGCTGTCAAGTCATCCTTGATTATTTGCATACTAAATTTATGATAAGGAAAATTTTTGGAAAATTAAATTATATTATTTTTCAATACAACATTTAATTAATCCGTTTTAATTAACTTAGAAATAATAGACACAAACAAAAAGGAGCTAAACTATGATTTTTATATATATTATAATTATTTTAATTAATAATACTAATTATAGAATAAATAATTTAGTCAATTTTTAACTAATTGATATTAAATAACAATCTAATATTATATTGCTAATTTAAAAGCTTAGGTCCTTATTAGAATGAATGTCTTTTTGGATTGGAGTATAAGCACTTATAATAAACTCTACTAAAATACTAGTAAAATCTTAGTTTTAATTCTAATGAAAATGTTATATATGATGTATATTAAACAGATATTTCTATATTAATGAGTACTATTATAATAATAATCATAAAATTTATTTATATTCTTTTTAATTTGTGTTAATTTTTATGCTATAACGATGGAATAGGTTTGAAAACTTTTTCTAAAGACTTAAAAACAAGAATTATTTATTTATAACTATGGAATGTTATTATATTAAGATCTATTAATAGAGTTTAACTATTTAAATAGTTTGGTAAACTTAATATTTAATAATTAATTAAAAAAACAATTGAGATTAAAAAATGTTCAAACTCACTCCCACTGCCAATTCATAAAGATCAACACCAAAATCAATGAGACGATTGAGCTCACTTAGTCATTCTAATGGAGAAGTGCTTATGAATGATTATTTTAACTTACCAATGATATCAACTAAGAGCACAATTGGAAATTACGGAATTAATGGATTTAAACCTAACACAATCTCAGTAATTGGAGATTTCAATGAAAGCATTCAACAACTTAATTATGAGACAAACAAAATTCCACTATAGGCTTTAGTTGACTAAGGAGAAAAAAGTAATGAAAATTCTAACTACGATTTTCTTGAGAAGTACTATTAGAGCAAAGCAATTACTCATTAGAGAAAGGTAGAAGCTAAAAAGTCCATTAAATAAGAAAGTATAAGAGAATTAAGACAATTTAGCCTTTAAAAAAAAAATGTACAAAATTTAGACAAATCAAATGAAAATTAAAAATATACTTTAGGAAGAAATTTTATCATTAGAGAAAACTAATTCAAGTAAAATAGTACAGATGCATTTATGAATTAATTTTCAGATTAAGTTGGTTAAAAATAAAAAACAAGTACTGTCGAAATGATTTCTAATAGAATTGAAAATTCAAAGAGAAAACTTAAAAAAGTGTTTCTTTGTGTATTTTCATGTACGGTGATTTCCAAAAAATACAGATTAATAAAACAATAAGAAAAATAAATAATATCCATATTAAATTGTAAACTTTAGAGTTGTTAGAAAATAATCAACTCAAATGGGGTTAGATTCATTGAAGAATAGTAATAATAATTTGTTTAAATTGTTTCAAATAAGGTTATTCATTTCCTTAACAATTAAACTTATATTAATGAATGTAATTAGAATGATGATATCACTAATCCTGTTTAAAGTATGGATTGGAAATAAATTAGAGTTCAAAGCTTTTCAAAGTTAATTTACTAAAATTTAGAATTACTCACTCGAGAATGTAATTTCCCTGAATTATTAAAATGCTAATTGATCACTAGTCTTTATAAAACCTCAAAACAATAAACTTCATTTTTTGTAGGAGAAAGATGTCATTTCTATTAAGCAAATAGAACCCATCTTTCAAGAGAATAAAAATTAGCAATAGCTATGGAATATTTACTATTTTAAATAGTAATTCCAAATTTACTAAAAATAGTTAATAATTTACCAACTTATAGTTAAAAACACAAAGTTTAAACCTAATAAATAATAATAATAATTGCTAGTCTCTTACATAGATAATTTGTTAATAGATTTTAAAACATGAAAAAAGTCAAAAATCCAAATGGTTATATGGTCAATAAAAAATTATCCATATAATATTTAGAAAGTGGTTTATTTTGTAATGAGATTAACATAGCATATAACACTGAAGATAATAATGAAGTTCTTTAAGGACTAATAGAATAAGAATAACTTTAATAAATTGAAAATTCAAAGCCCGTTTGGAAATAATAAATAGACACAATTTTTGAAAAGATCCTGTCGAATGTACAAACTTTAATAAACTTTTGATTTATTTACTTTCTCTTTTATATTATGTTAATAAACATTTTTATATCTTTGATTTTTTGATATTATAGTTATGAATAGCCATAAAATTCATTATGTATGAGGAGAAATTTTAATAAGACATTTAAAATAGATGATTATTAAAAAGTTTAACTAAAATTTAAAAATGTATATTACTAATAATATTGGGATCTGAATAATGATTAAGCCTTGGAAGACTTTGAAGAAGGGAAATATACTTCATGAAAATGAGGAGAGTCAATAATAATAACTTAATGAGAAATTAAATAAAAAGTCAAATAAATATTATATAGTTGACAGAAATTTAGAGTTTAAAAGAGAGAAATAAAAATTAAATCAAAGAAAAAAGAAGTCGATGATTATATGTAATTACATAACCTTAGAGTTTAAAATTTATTATACTGTTGATTGATGAGACAGAATGATATTATTGTATAATTGATTAAAATTGAATATATATATATTTTTGAACATTTATTTGCTTAAACTAAATATAGAAATGAATAATTAGAATAAACTAGAGAATTAATTAATTAATTATTAATTATATGAATTAAGAGGTGGAAAACAAGGAGATTAAGGATTAATAAGACTAAATTGAATAAGAGTCTGATGACAATGAGAAACTTGAGAAAAAAGAATAGACATAATAATAAGAGTAGAAAAAAAAGAAGAAGAAAAATAAAAAGAAGAAGAAATGGGGAGAAGAAGGTATCTAGAAATGAAAATATTAGAGGAAATTATGACTGATTTTGATGATGATTGGTAGAATAAAGTTAAGTTGTCTAAGATATTGTAAGACCCTGATTTGCCTTAGCATATTAAAGAAAAATATGCAATTTATGAGAATAATCCTTATATGATGATAGTGTCAAATGTGCCTTTGAATGTGTAATTAAAAGAGTTGGAGGAGTATTTTAATACTCTTATCACTTCTCTTGATCCGAAAATAAGTATTTATAAATTGTATATTAGCCGAAAGACCAATTAAGGCTATAGAGTATGGGGCTACAAAGTCTTGGGTAGTGTTAGAATGTAGTTCCAAAGAAGCTAAAAGAGCATTAGTTTCTTAAGATTAGGTTCAATTTATTAATAACTGTAAAATAAAAGTAGAGAAACCAAGAAAATTTTTAGAAAGAATTTTAAATCCATAATCAAAAGAAGGGGAACTAAATGCTGAATAAAAATAAGAAGATAATACAAGATTGTATTTAGGAGGTTTACCAACATATTTGAGAGATGAGGATGTAACGAAACTGATACAATCATTTGGAACAATTAAATATTTCAATTTAGTAAAGGATACTACATCAAATACAGAGATTTCTAAAGGTTATTGTTTTTTTGAATATGAAAACACTGTGTCAACAGCAAAGGCTTTAAAAGCACTCAATAATTTATAGATAGGAGACAAGAAATTGAAAATATGTAAGGTTTAAGGAGAACCTTAATAAAATAAGAAAATTAATGGAAAAGATTAGCCTTCTAATTATGCTGGGTCATTTTTAGCTTCATGTGATCTACTAAGAATGCCATAAGTTTAATAAATGTTAACAATTCCTTAGTCTGCTTTGATTCCAAGTAAGGTTGTGCAATTTTTGAATATGGTATTAATTAAATGATATTATCAAAAGTGTTCAATTGAAGATCTTTATGAAGATGATTTATATGAAGAATTGATGGAAGATATTAGAACCGAATGCATTCGTTTTGGATAAATAGATAAAATAGAAGTACCAAGACCAGATAAAGAATCAGGGTAATATATTAATAATTTATTATTATAGATTCTGTAATCCCGCTGTAGGAAAGATCTTTGTAAAATTTTATTATTAAATTCCTGCAAAGAAAGCTAAATTTCATCTTGCAGGTCGTACATATAATAAAAGAACTGTTATTACTTCTTTTTATCCTGAGGAACAGTTTGACTACAAAGATTATTTGATAAATGGATGATTGTTTGAGTTTTATGATATTTTAATTATTCTAGAATGGTAAATTGAATAATGATTATAATCAGCCTCATTCTTCTTTATATATATTCAGATTAGGATATGGTTGTCTACTACTCTTTGATTGTTATTATAAATACCAAAACAATAATAATTTATGATTGAAAACAAAATACGATATAATAAATATTAATCACTTCTTTTCTGGTTCATATCCTTATCTCTAATGAGCAACCTCTCTTGCTTTAACCAATCCCTATTCTCTATAATTTTACCATTCATATCCATGATATTTTGTGAATGACCTTCTATACAAATCTGAAGTTGCCTTTGTAAACCCTTTCAAAAACTTTACTAAATCAGCTCTACATATTATTTATAGTTTCTTATACCTTTCTTCTGCACTCTCTAAAAGTTCTCCTCTTTATAAACATTTCGTACCCTTACACATAGCTTATGGATCTTTAGACCACATAAATAGATTATAACTATTCCAAAATATTTTTGAATCCAATAAGGCCATCGAGTATTCTTCATACACTCTCTAACTGGCTGCAGGTTTATTGTAAATTTAAGCTAAAGATGGTCCACTGGATTCTTAAAATGAAAAATCTGCTGCATATGGTTTTCCTGTAAATATTTCCAAAGAATGACAAGAAGCACATGCACGCATAAATACTTTTGCTCCTTATTTTAAATCACCATCAACTGGTACTAATTTAGATTTATCAGCATTAGTATTGGGATTGGTTAAATTTCTATATGTCTTTTTACCCTTGATTGTTTATAACAAAGCCTCTCTAGTAATTGCTTCGTCAATCATTTGCTATTCTTTATGCATAGCTCTGATTTCATTCTAGACATCATCCTTAGTCTTGCCATAAGGATTTAAAAGAATCTTCTTCCATTTCTCATTTGGATCTTCTGACATTCTATAGTTTAATTTATTATCACATATTAAAATTCATATTTTCAATTCATCTTTCAATCTCTTTTCTAATTCCTCATCAGTCTCCTTTCTTACTATATCTTCCTAATTTTATACTATTTCCTCATAAATATATCCACTCACATCTTCTCCTGTAATAATATCTTAAAGTAACTTTATATTTGGAATTTCAGCATTATCTTTTGTCACTAGTACCCTCAAATCTTCATATAATTTACTATCATATTTTGTCTCAAATTATATAACATAATTTGATTATCTATATTTTTCATTCTTTATAATACTTTATTAGTTACCACTTCTTCTTCTATTTTATTGTTTGAAACTGATATCACATCACTGATATTTAATAATTCATTATCTATAACATTGACTTCTAATACTTTTGTATTTCCTAATTCAATTAAACATTTTTTTTGATCCTTCTCCAATGTTATTGATTATACCAATTTTCCCAAGTATTTCCTACCCTTCATATATGATGATATTGTTTAAATTGAAAAAAATATTGGAATCAAAGTTACCCAAGGATTTATGTAAAAATAGGAAAGTCCACCTACCATACTCCATACAGTAATATATATTGTAGCAGATCTATTCAATTTGGTAGAAAATCCTTTTTTTTATGCAAATTCTATGTACCATCTACATTTAATTTATTTTGGAAGACTTTATAATTGTTGAATATTTTATTGTTCTAAGGATTAAAGGAAGCAGCCATCTTGTCAATTTATTAAGTCAGATAGTCTTCATGATCTAGAATCTTATTTATCTTTTCTTTTGAAAATCTAAAAATGACTCTTCTAATCAACATTATTAAAATTTAATGAGAATTGCTACATACAATATAAGAAATACATAGGATTAATATCTTAAGAGAAGAGAGAGATTATAGAGTATCATCTAAGGATTAAATGCTGATGTAATCTCCCTTTAAGAAGTGGCACTTCCAGAGTTAGATTATTTGGCAGGGGATTACTAGAAATTTTTTGCCCCAATTTAATTATAATTTCCGTTACATCCTGACCCAGAATTTAGAATTGATGGAAATGCTATATTAGTTAAGAAAGGGATTGAAGTTAAATTACATGAATTTGTTCATATAAGTGTGTTTAGAAATATATAACATATTGTAATTGGAGATTTACATATTTACAATACTCATTTGCATCATGTAATAGGTGATGATCAAGTTAGAAGTCATTAGATAGATAATATTCTTACATATCTATTAGGATAAATGAATGAAAGAATCTTTTTAATGGGAGATTTCAACTTGACCCCTGAATCTTAAGAATACAAAAAAATGAATCAATATTTTAAATCTTCTTCTATATTGGCTAATCAAAAAGAACCTGAAATAACATTTCCAACAGGCTTGACAGGACCATTTATGGATACTGATCCAGCTGGTACCTTTGATTACATATGGATAAGAGGAAATAATATTGAAGTCAAGGAATGTACTTTATTTGGATCAGACAAAATTTCAGAAGGAGTATTTCCAAGTGATCATCTAGGACTTCTAGGAGTATATAATATATGAAGAATATTATAAATAAGATATAATTTAATCAAATAACATAAGATATATCTTTAATAAATAATAATGCAAGATAATTTTTATTTTTTAAGAACTTAAAATAATGTTTATATTGGTTTTATAAAATTATATATTATAATATGAGATTTAGTTATCTGTTAATTATTATATGGAAAAGTTATTTAAGTAAACAAAAGAAATCAAGTAAACTGGAAAAGGGAATACAACAATGAAGAAGTAGGGAAAAAAACTTCTTGTAATACTGATTGAAAGAAATCAAAGATATCGATTTATAAATTGATTGTGTGTGTTAAATTGATATAATAATATGATCTTTAAAAGATGACAATTCAAATTATAAGAAAGATAACATTCAAAATAATTAATTGTATTAAAATGTAATAAATCTATAATTGTATCATTAAATATATTTTAGTAATTGATTGGCATTTCGACATATATTTCCATTTTTACAATTATTTACTATATCATTTAAGTATGAAATTATTTGATTTTCTTTTAAAAAATTCAATATGAGATGATCACTAGACTTATGTTCCAAAATAGCAAAGGTCACTATACTATATTAATAAAATATTACATTTTATTAACTATTTACCTAAGACAAAATCTTGCTATTCCTTTATTTCTTAATATATAGATATTAAAAGAGTTAGCAATCCATTCTTATATAGCTCTGTACATTACTCAAAGGAGCTATTAGAACATAATAGGAACAATGCATCTAATTAATGATAGAGAACTTGATGATCCTCTAATATATATAAATATTAATTACTTTCTCTTTAAACTAATATCAAAAATTATAATGGAATTTAGTTCAAGTGAATATTCTAGATAATGTATTAAGATTATTCACTAATCAACTATTTCATAATGATGGATGCTTGAGTTCTTATAGATTTGTCAGCAGTTTTATTAGTCTATTAATGATGATCAATAATAGTAAGTAATTAAAAGAATATATCTGGATATTTTTCTATGATATCAAATTTCAACTGTTGATCATTTAATTTCATAGAATCGGATATAACTTGCAATGCAGTTTATCTTAATTAATGTTATTCTTAAACAACAAATGCTAAATTAGTAAGTATTATCCAAAAGTTTTGGTAGAGTGTAAGGTTAGTAGTGAATTGAGATTTGTCAATATAGTAACGAGCAAATAAGAGTATTCTACTTAATAAAGAATGTTTTGTCTCAGAATATTTTTAATTATTTTCCAAATCAAATTCTTTATCTAAATAATTATTCCCTCTCAATTTTTTACATAATTTATCTAAAATTTACATAAATTATTAGACATCTTAAAAAGGAATTCTACTATTAGGTTCAATAAATGTAGTGATGAGAAACAGTATTGCTGACATTAAGTAGTCATCTGATTCAATCTCGAGATCAATTATCTTATTTAAACATTGTGCAATTTTAAATTATAATATTGTAGCTTAGCAAAGTAATGATGATTATGATAAATAACTAAGTAGATATAGTTATTCGTCTAAGTAAACTAAATTTTCTTCTTTATCACACATAGACAAAATTCTTTTCCCTAAATGATAATCCTCAAAAAGGGTATCTAAAATCTCTGTCTATTTAGAATCTTTGTATTTCTTCACAATCAATTATAATAATAATATTGTTAAATTTGTTAGATCACTGTTTAATATTTGTTTTAGTACAGGAAATTTGGAAATGCAAAAATTTTAATCTGCATCTACTTGATTGTATAAATCAACTAATTCATCATTCATCTAATCCTAAGATTGTTGAACATCTCTTTTTGACATTAATTTGTTTCTTCTTTACTTAAAAATCTCTTCCAATGTTTATTTTCTAATTTCTTGTCTAAACTGCTCTTTTTTTTATATTAACATAAAAAATCTATTAATACTAAAATTAAATTATACTACATTTTTAAATTCTTTTTTGAATAATTAATTACAAAAGTTCATAAATATTCGGTTTAATACAAATATTATAAAATAATCATTTATATATATGGATTAGATTGAACCACAACCTATTTTTGAAGAAATTACATCCAAAATCAATATTAATCTCTTACCGTAACATAAGCCAGAAAAATTTATTGAAGCAAGCCAAAATAAAAGTATAGATCCTGTTTACGAAGACGGTCATGAAGTTGGTTTTATGATCAAAGGAGAAAATACTGTCTATGAGTTGGATTATGAAGAAGGGTGAGTTTCACTTTGCTTGACAATAGATTCTTTGAGCCAAATGGATGCTACTATTCGCGTGATTTTGTTCCAAAGGGTTGGTGGGTATTAGATAAAGATTCACAGGAATTCTTCTATGATATAGATGGAAAATTAGATGGAGAGGATGAAGAAGAAGAAAATGAAAATGAGCAATAGATATAATAACAATGATCAAGTCTAGGTTATTTAAAATTATTAGATATTTTTGCTTTATTTCAATTTTTAATTGTTTTTATATATATTTATTCTTATGATTAAATATCTATATTAAACAAATCTAATCATTTCTTCATAGCATTTGCCATCCATTCCATACCTTCACTTAAACCCAAACCTGTTAAAGCACTACATTTAACTCTAAATTTTAGAATATATAATAATTAGTATACATTGTCCAATTTCTTGATTTTTCTTCTTCTAATTTCAAGAACTCACAAATTTCAGTTTCACTCAACGCACCTTACATATCCTGCAAAATTATAATTATAAACAAATTAAAACTTGTTTATTTGCCAAAATCAGTAATGGAACATTTTTAAGTTCTTCTTCTTATAATAATGTCATTAACTCTTCCTTTGATGTTTTTAGTCTACCTTCATCAAAAGAATCAATCACATATATAATGCCATTTGTGTTAGGATAGTAAGATCTCCAATATAATCTACACGTATACATTTGAATTATTACCTAATAGCATTCTGACCTCCTAAATCCCATACTTGAAACTTTAGATTTTTATAAGTAAGTGTTTCTACATTAAATCCCATTGCTTAAATATTATAATAGTTTATTTACTTGGTGCTGTTTAGATCACTTCATTCAAATGCAATTTATCTTAAAATAGAATAATAATGAATACATAAAATAGTCGTCTTTCCAGAGTTATCTAATCCTAATATAAGAATACGCATTTCCTTCTGTCCTATTAATGAATTGAATATTTTAGAAAACACAAATCCCATAATAAATTTAATGAATTAACTCAATTTGGATAAATTGCTTTATCCAATTATGATGTCCATACGAAGTCTCAGAACCTATTTTAAACAAGATGATGAAAATAATCGCATAATCCTAGTATTCATTCTTAATTGATTAAGGATTGCCAAAATAATGTGGAAACATTTGTACTTTCCATCATACACTTCATCCTTGATTTAATAGTTTATGGTTCTAATCATACTAGTATTACTTTCAATAAAAATGTTCCTATACTTTAAAGAGAATTAAAGAATAAACTTGATTGTATTCAACATTTTGTACAAACCAAAGATGCTGCGAATTTAAAAAAGAACATTTTGAAATTTTATGACTAAAAAGAAGGGTTTAGTGAATCAGAGAGTGAAGATGAAGGAGTTAGTTTGCAAATCAAATTGGTATATGCTAGGTCCTCTTATAAGGCAGACGGGTAAGATTAAGGAGTTTAACCCTGAAATTCAGTAACTTCGACTTGAATTGGACCAAAAAGAGTCAACCATCCAAGCATTAAGATAGAAACTCTCTTATCGTTAGAACAACATGGAATAGATGGTTCATAATCATCATAAAGAAGTTTCTGTTCTAAAAGCATAATTTGCACTAAATCCATAACCAGATGATCAAATATCTATTTTCAATGTTAAATATTTTGATTAGACATAAATGCTTGATCCAGAAATGGTAGTTCTGATGAATGAAAAAATAAATGATATTAAATCTCAATATGAACGTTATGTAAAGTAATTTATGGATTAATTGTAAAAACAACGATTGCAATAGAACAATGAAGAAAACATAAAGAAACCATAATTGGATGATTTTACATCTAAGGATTTATTGAAAACTGCTCTTCAAAAAGAACCCAACCCTTATATTTTCTTTAAGAATATTTAAGATCTTAAATCTATTAATTATATTATAAATGTTTTGAGTAAGTAAGAGAATAATTATGGAATTGATTATGATAAAATTAACAATGCATTAAAAACCAAAAATGAAGATTTAAAAAAATTAATTGATACAAGAATTATTATGGAAGATTGTCAAGCTTAAATGAGTGCTTAATATCTTGTTGATATAGAGAAAAAGAAAGAAGAGATATTCGAATTAAATTAGATGATTACTTAATAAGAGATTGAATATAAACAAGAATTAAAATTATTTTTGGATTTGATTCAAAGTAATAATGATAACTCCAAATAAAATGAAATGATAATAAATTAATAATAAAAGATTGAACAGATGAGATCTGAAAATCATAATCTCTCTACTATGTTATTAAATCAAAAATAACATTCATCATAATTGAAATAATAAAATTAATTTTTGATGAATAATTTAAAACATATATTAAATATTCTATTGAAGAAATAAGGATAAAATAATTTTGGATTAGATAAATATGATATATTGAAAGAGAAATCTACCCCAATTAAGGATATACTCAATAAATTAAATAATTTAGAAGGATATGATCTAATTACTTTAATTTAAGAAGTAAAATTACTTCTTTATTAAAGTGAATCTTTAAAAGTTGTGAATGAAATTTAAGGAAGTGGAAAACTTAATAAGTAGACTTAAACAGTTTCCATGATTCAATAATTTAATGAATAAAAGGATGAAAAAAAAACAAAAGAAAAAAAAGAATCAAAATTAATTATGAAACACTTAGAACAAATAAGATAAGACACTATTAAATAAGGTAAATTAAAAATTGCTTCTACTCAAACTGATATTAATGAATTTAATACAATTTAAGATCAAGAAACTATCTATGATCAAAAAATAAAACTTATGTCATAAAGTTAAAAATGTGGAAATGGTCAATTAAATATGTTATTAAAGTAAGTTCAATCTTAGTTAGAGGATAAGCATAAAAAGTTTAGAGAATTAACTTCAGAGCCATCTTTTGAAAAAAATAACTCTATTTTTGATAAATTATACACCCAATAGAAATTCGAAAATCCTAGATGGCACTAATTAAAAAATTTAATTGAAAAACTCACAGATGATGAATTTCTTGAAGTTATTAATACTTTAGAATTATATTCATACAGATAATAACAATTAACTTAAAATACTACTTTAGAAATACCATAATATGATATCAGTAGAGTATAATAATCTATGAATTAAAAAAGTATAAATAATAGAAGAAGAGACTCAAGTGTTGATTAAACAAAAAAGTATATTATTATTATATTAAGTGTTTTTATCGAATTAGATGAGTAAAGAGAATAGGCATCAAAATTATTTGAATAACAAAGAATTGATACTTATAGAAGAAGGATAAAAAGATTAGTTCCTGTTTAACCTAGTTAATGTTTATAAGTTGAAGAAAAATTAAGACCAAAAAGTTAAATTAGAAGTAGTTAACACAAACCTGGTTACTGATTTATATATGAAATCATTTTTTCTATAAGAATTTAAGTAATTATGAACTTTGATTATTTTACAGACGAGTGTTTGAAATCTGTCTCTGCAAAGCTTATAAACTTTTACCAACTTAATCAAAACTTTGACTAGACATTATTTATTCTTGCTTTTACTTATTAACAATATAATAATACTCTAATTAATGGTGATTCTTTTTTTATTGTTTTATTATACTTATTTAATTTCTCTGTACTTAAAGATTATTGTGCTTGTTCATTTAACTTTTCTGATTTCTAGAGACGATGACGTTTTTCACCTTTTGAATCTTTTCGTCTTTCTGTTTCTGTCAATTTAGGCTCTAGATTTCTTTATAAATACATAACATTACTGAATTTCATCATTTGTTCTTTAATATCCACCTTCTTATTTAGCAGAAGCCTACTTTCTACCCTTAGAAAGGGAACGATCTTTTTCAGTATTACATATTTTTAACAAAGCCTTAAAATTAGCTTCATTATTCATATTTTATAAACTTTTTTAGGATTTGTTGGAGACTAATTTACTTAACCTCTCAAAGGCTGATGGAGTCTTTTTATGAAGAATCTCCTTTGGTGAACTGTCAAATAATTTTTTATGTTAATCCTATGATAATATTAATTACTTTACTTTAATCACTTATTCTAATGATTTTATTTTTTCTTATTATTATAATATAATAATGTCTTTTTCAGCAGTAATTTCATCTATTTTCTGTATCAATGCATCAATTTACAGTTTCTATTATTGTTCTACTCTAATATGAATTCTTATGGATGCTTCAAGTTTTTAGATTACTGTCTCATAATCATTGTTTATATGATCTTCTAATTATTCTTCAAATACAGTTTTTACTCTTTTGCATACTAATTAGAGGATTACCTATTTAAATAAGCAATGATTTAGAGAATATTATCATATTATTACTTTTCCGATTATTCACTAATTTGCTTTATGTTTACTTTATTAATTTATTCATATGTTTCAATGATGTCCTACTTTAAAGAAAATAGATTACATTGTCTATTACTTCTGCAATATCCAACAATAATTACTTTATAGTATTACCTTGCATATATATAAATATATTAATTAATCAAAATTGCAAACCAGATCTAGTTAAATGAATGTTACTATATTAAGGGATTGACCCTTTTAATTATAATATTATCTTTTTAGTCTTTCTCTGATCTACACTTACTTATTCGTCTCTTTGTGTTTATGAGCAGGAATAATCTTATTTTATAATAGATTGTTAAAGTCTACTTTTTTAAAAGCAAATTTATCGCTTTTTGTTGTCTTATTGTAGTATTTTAGTATCAATTGATTTTCTCAAAGGATAAGAAGTTTTTCTTTAAGAAAGTGAACGCTCATCTTAATTTAAGAAACCATTTGTACTAAGTATATTCTATTAAGACTTGTTTGACATTAATTTATTGATCTTTTCATAAGCTGATGGTGTTTTCTTTTGTGTATTTAAATCTAATTGAGAAAAATGATTCAGAAAATTATTTTACTAATTTCCTGCACTTTCAGTATATTTCTCTTGCAAATGTTATTATAATTTGAGTATTTTTTCCTCAAATTACTTCACTAAGATTTCTTTATCTTTCATTAGTTCCTCTATTTTACTATTTAGTATTTCAATCTGAAGATTCAGTTAATATTATGTTCTAATATGTTTTCTTACAGAGGCTTCCAAATTTTAGATTAAAGTTTCATAATCATTTTTTATATGCTCATTCAATTACTACTACAATTATTAACGCATCTAATCAATTGATTTAAAGAGTTATATTATATTATATGACAATGATGCATCATCTTAATTAAGTATTTACGACTAATCTATATCATTATCGATTATGCTCTCTAATTTATGTTTATTGATACATTGTCCATCTCTTGAATCAAATCAAAATACAATTATGCTATAAGTGAAGGTTTCTTATTCCTTTTATTCATTAATAATTTGTTAAATTTATACTTAAATTAAAGTTCTACATATTTATTTGTTATAATACTTTAACTATTTATAATATGTTGGTATCACTGTCATTAGATTTCTTATTTCAGAATATAATAATGCAATATTTAATTAATAATAGATGTAGCACTTTGATTAAAAACATGTAGTAATCTGACATAATCAGATTTAAAAACATTTAGATTTTACTATTCTTTTATAAAACATTTTAAGTTTTATAATGTATTTCAATTTAAATTTCCAAAATAATTTTATATAACAGAAAAATTAAAGAATGAAACTTATGTATTATTAATTATTGGTCTAATTTTCTAGAACATAGTATAGAAAAGACATGGCATACATATATGGTTTTATATATGAATATATTATTTTCATCCACTTTTAAAGAGGAGAATGGCAACTTATCCCATATAGAAATAAATGAAATGTTTTGTTTCATGTGTAACGTATGAACCGAAGTTTCTACCAACAATACAATGCCAAGTTGGATTATATTTTTTGTCAAACTCTTTTTTGATGAATGCCTAAGATTAAATAATTAATATACAGCTATATCTTTTTCGATGTTGAATTTTTCCAATGCTTAATTTGCACAATCAATTGCATCTTATTACATTTCTTCTGACATATCTGCGTTTTTAACAACTGCTTTTCTATCAGCTTGAGCCATTTTTTTTTCTTATTATTTAAATTTATTAATAATAATTTTCAATTTTCTTTTCCAATTTATATGGAACTTAATATAAATGATGCATTTTCTTATTATTTCTTGGACATAAGATTTACTTTTATTTATATTCAATTGATAATTTATATAATTTTATAAATTAAACTAAAGTTTCATAACTTTATTATTTGTTAATCTCAAAATAGAAATATTAATTTTTTTACAATAAATTTCAAGATTCAAATAAAATTGAGTTAATTTCTTTTAACAAATGCCAAAATCTATTTAAAATATATCTGAAATGTTCCATAATGGCTATGGTAAACAAACTTGCTATATTTTAAGAATTTTTATAAGCATGTAAATTTATCACTTGAAATAATCAATATTTTATTGGTTTAGAACAATAGACTCAAAATAATTTGTCTAGCTAATAATAATAATATGTTAATTTCATTATTCATCCTCTTACATCTTTAATTAATAGAGAAGGAAGAATAATTTTATTCTATTGAAATATTATTGATTGGACTTTTATTATTTTATTAATTTTATATACAAATAACAAATGAAATTTCTTAAACTAAGATAGTCAAATCCAAAATACATGAAATACTTTAAAGATAATGTAAAGGATAAGTTAATATTATTTATTGTTTTAGTTTAATAGATTTTATCATAAAACAAGAGTTCAATAATTTATAATAGAATCTTAATTCTTATTTATTTTACTCAATATTTTAAATATAAGACTTTAATTTTAATCATATTAATAATAAAAATTAATCAATATGGTCTTGGTACATTAGTTTATTCTTAATATCTTTTAGTTTTAGGTTTAAGTTCGGAAGCTTTGAATTCTACAATGCTACTTGCTTCACTAATTGGCATTAATTATTATTATTGGATTATAGATTTACTTAGATTAATGATGTAAGAATGAGTCATATATTTTTCTTCTGGTATTTCTCTTGATTTAATATATTATTTATTTGAAATGTTAATTGAAAACAAAGAACAATCTTTAAATTGATCGAAACTTATGTTACATTTCTTTCCAAAGATAGCAAAGGTGAGTAAATCAAAATCAAAGTTATTAAATTACACTTTATTGTTTTTCATATATTTCATAAGACTAGTACAATTGATAATTTCATTATTGTCACTAAGATTTTAAAAGATCTATAAATAGACATCTTAGAGATTACTTTAAATATATTGAACTCATCATTGTTAATTATTTACAATTTGCTTTCCTTAATTTGTTTAATCACTCTTATTTATTGGATGAGTAGTTTTAGAAGCTGAACTTAAAGATCATTGTTTGTATGATCAATAATAGTGTTTGATTTATGAAGTAAAAGTTTCGTTAAGTAATTCTAACCTTTTTAAAAATTAACAATTACATGAAATTGTTGTTTACTAATAGTAAATCTATCTTTATCTCCTATGAACCATATAAATTCAATAATATCCTTATAATTGATAGGTTGGAGATTCTAAACAAAAAAGTTTAACAAATTATTTTTAGTAATAATATCTTCATTATTCGACAGTAACTCAAAAGATCTATATACATTTTCTATATTATTAGAGTATAGAGTTTATTTTATTGTTTATAATTTCTATTCATAATATGAGATCATTTTCAGATAAAGTGCAATTTATTAGTCCATTATTAATTTAAATATATAAATTCATATGATCAATTCTTATTATTATTATTATGAATGTTCTGTGCCATTTGATTTTATATCAGAAATACACTTGTCACTGGATAAAGATTGTTCTAATTTATCAAATTTGTTCAATCTTAATTTTAAGTTTAAGATTTTATCACTTAACTTTAATTACTCTTCTTTTGTGTCTTATATCTTTTTTATTAATTCTTATTTTTCCAAAATACAAGTTCTTGTTATTTCTTATATTTAGAATGTCAATTATTCTATCTTTTTTGTGTATTCATCAATTAATAAAGTTTTTTCTTATAAAATTTCATCTGGAGTCTTTTAAATGATGGCCACAGCATTTGGTTTTTACTTATTTCTTTATGCTTTTGGCATCTCATTAAAATCAAGATTTGGCTATTTTTACCTTATCTTTTACTCAGTCTTTTTATAATATTCTTCAAAAAGTTAAATTTTTTTCTTTAATTGTTATTTTTAAGCATTCAACTTTAAGCTCAATCCTTATTAAACTTCCAATTCAAAATATTATACTTTATTCATATTATGTAACTGTATAGTTTCCTATTTTAATTACTGTTTCTTTTCTTGCAATTCTTTTATTTAATCAGGAGTTGGATTCTCCTTTTTACCTTGACGCACTAATTGAAGACAATACTCCTTAATAAGATCTTCAACATAATCATTCATTTGATCTCCTTCTTTTTTGTAAAGTTCAATTTTTTTCTCAACCCTGGAATATTCATTTATTTTTTCTTATAAATAGTCCTATAACATTTTTATTTACTGTACTAAATGCATCAATTAATAATACATCTTTTCTGCCTAATGGTTACAAAACTTATTTATTGTTTTTATCAGATATTATGGATTCCAAAGATTTCAACTTAGCTGTGTTAAGTCTTTAATAATCTGTTCTACTTGAACCCAATCCAGTTGTTTTATTTGCCTATTTTTCACTAGTCACAGAGATTAATTGCATTCCTTTTATTAATTTAATTTATTAATAAAAACTTACTATTATGTCTAAAACTTAAAATTCCTTTATATATGTTTATAGTTATGTATATAATTAATTAGTAATATCATTATTTTAATTGCATCTTTAACATTCTATTCTCTTCTTTAATCATATTGCAGCTAGCTTATTCTATATTTAACAATTATAGATTTGTTCTTAGTTGATATTGACGGAATTCAAATTCTTATTCACATTACTATTATAATTAATTTAATATTTACATTCAAATATTAAAAATATTATTTAACTTTTTCACTTGTAGATCCTTCATTTAAAGTTTAAGAGTTGCAAAATCTTTTAACATTGATACTTTTGAAAAATTCATCCAATAATTCTATTTCCTTTTAAAGTGATTGATAGTCCTTTTCTTTCTTTTCTAATTACTCTTTAAGCGAATTAGTGATATTAATATCTTTTCTCATTTTAGTGAAATCAACTGAATATATTAGTTTTTCTTCATATTTTTTTTACATAATTTCTTTCTCATCTAACAATTATTTATAACATTTTTAGAGTGCAGATAAATCAGCATTCAATTTTTGGTTTGCTTTTTATAAGAATAATACATTGTCAGATAATTTCTTTTATTTAATTTCATCCAATTCATTTTAAATATTCATCTACATTTATTAAATAGTTTATTGTAGTTCATTTTTTGTATTAGACAATTCTATCTTAGCCGTACGAAGTCTTATCATAAATAGATAAAAATTACTTATCAATTTCTTCTAATGCTTTTGTTCTTTAGGTTTATTCTAATTACAGTTCAGATCTTAGTTTAATAATTTCATTCTCCTTCATTATTAGCTTTTAATTGATAATATCAAAACTATCTAAGAATTTACTTAATTTTTCTTTCTAATAAATAAATTCATCTTTCAATTACATGTACTTTTAGACTGCTTCTTTATTCACTTTATTTTTTTCTAGTTCTAACCTTAGAACATCATTTTCTTTTGATATGTTATCTAAAATTCCTTATGTTTCATTATATAAATTAACATAATTATCTTTATCTTTATTTAATTAAATGGTAAGTTAGATTTCGTTTTTAAGCAAATTTGAAATATTTTCAAACTTTTGTTTAACTGCAACTTGTATAGACTCATTAGTAGGTAGAGTTTGTTCAAGTTCCATTTATTAATTAAGTTCTTATAGAAAATCAAGTTGCATTAGCTCTAAGTTATTATAGTTTTCTTTTTCTTTTTTGAGTACTTTCAAACTCTTTAAAAATTTCTTAGATTTAACATTACTTAATTTTCTATATTTGATTAGCTCTTTTACCTATTCTTCAATTAAATTCTCCTTATCTTTAGATTGTTCTTATAAGGAATTTAAACTAGTTTGAAGATTCTCCAATTCTACTTTGGTTTATTCAATTTCTTATTATAATCTAGATATTTCATCACTCTAAAACTCAATAGTTTATGCATCTGTATCCATTTGATCTTTATATAGTTATAATTAATCATTTAATTCTGCAATTTTACTTTCTAACTCTTAAACTTATTGTGATTTATCTTCTTAGAATGTATCTAATTAATTCTCATATTTATCAATAAGTGATTATTGATTCTCCATTTCAGCAATTAGTAATTCTTTGTCCTTGTGTACTTCTATTAAAGTTTATTCTAACTAGTTAATAATTAATTATTGTTCATTTCTTCTATGCTTTAAAATTGTATCCTCCTAAGATAATTCTAATATTCTTTGATTTAAGATCTCATTTTTATGTCTTAATTCTCTTTGAGTTTCAATAGCTTATTATAATTAAAGATCCCTATTTGAATGATCAATTTTAATTGATTCAGAATTCTTTTCATTATGCTCTTCCAATTCTATTATTCTTGATTCATAATACTCTTTCATTGACTTTAATTCTTTACTCAACTATTCCTAAAATAATTCACTTTCGTTTAGTTAACTATTAAGACTAGATATTTGTGAAATCAATTCTACTTCCTTTTATTTTTTAGGAAATATTTCAGAATTAGTATTTTACTATGAGAGTTCATTTTTTAATCTCTTAATTTCTGCTTTCAAACTTTCTAGATTTCCTCCAACTTCTTCATTAACAATGGCTTAATTTCTAATATTCTTGGCTCTAGAGGCAAATTTTAATGTACCTAGAGTTTCTTAAAATGATGTGCTTGCTTCAGAGATAGTAGCAATCATAACTGTTTTAGAATTCCCTCCTAAACTTTCTCTTAACAAAAAAGTTAATTTACTATCTCTATATGGAATAAATCTCTTTGGGTTTTCAGCAAGAGAATTAATAACTAATCCTAAAACAGTTAATGATTTATTGATATTAGCTGCTTCTTTGAGTCTTTCACCAGTGGCACAAGTTAATTTTTATCTTTCACTACCTGCTAAATCAACAAAATTTAGTTTGCTCCTTCTGGTGTACATACCTTTAGTTCTTTGTTCAAATTAAATTGTAAAAATAGAATGACTTCTAGAACTCTCAAGATTCATTTAAGTAGCTGATACATGTCTATTGTTAATTCCTCTTTATAATAAAGATAGAACATCATTATAGGAATTAGCTGTAATTTCAGTAAGATTTTCAACATACACTCTTTTTGAATCTTCTCTGATAGTTAGAGGTAAGGGTTTTGCATCATTTAATAGATCAATCAATTATTCATTATAAATTTCTAAGTAAGTGCATTTGATTGACCAAGTATTTTCTTTTGGTAATTCAACAAATAGTTTTTAAATTAATCTAGGTTGTAATCCCAAATGAATTTCATCATTTTATAAGTCATCTAATCCTTTTCCTTACATTGTGTATGTTTTCCCTGCTCCGGTTTAACCATAAGCAAATATACAACAATTTAATCCATTCAAAAATGATTCAAGAGTAGACATTCCAATTTTATCAAAGACTTGCTCTTGTGTTGAGTTTATTCCCAATACATGATCATAATTATATTCCTTCTTATTATCTAAAACAACAGAATTATTAGTTGTAGTCACACAAGGATTGGCTCCCAAATGAGTTTCTCTATAGTTAAGTGGTCTAACTCTAACCAACACTCTTATATTTTCCATAGAAAATAAATTCAATTTAAATTATTTTAACGAATTAATTAAAAAAAATTATGTAATAATATGAAGGATTGATCGAGGAGAACACTTAATTAAAGAAAGCCATTATTTCTTCAAAAGCAGTGATAGGCAGAAAGATTAGTAATCTAAATTTATTATATTTTAAGATGAATATGAGACTCTTTAGGCAATAAATGAGGAATTGAAATAGAATGTTGATAAAATGAGATTAGAGAATTAGGATTTATTATAAAAGTATAAAATAGCAATGCATGATAAAAAATAAACAGAATAGTAATTTGATAATGCTACAAAGAATTGGAAATTATTAATTGAATAAAAATAAAGAGAAATTGAAGAGATCTAAAGTAGATTAACACCTGCTTTTGATTAAGATATGATGAGAATTAAATTATTAAATGAATTAGATTTACCGCATAGATAATAATTGGAATAGAAGTAATTAGAGATTGAAAAGTTGAATGAGATTATTTATTAATTAAAAAGAAAGATTGATTTGGAATTATCAAGAGTAGAGACAATATAAATAGATAAAGATAAAGAAATGAAATTATTATAAGAAAAACATAAATTAGATATGGCAGATTTATAACATTAAATTTCAGATTTAACAAAGTAAGTGGAAGATAACAAAGATAGAGATACAATAAGAAGATTAAGAAAAGATTTGGAAGAATATAAATTAAAATTTAATACTAATGATACTGAAAATGAAGAATTAAGAAATGAAAGAGATAAAATTAGAGAAGAGAAGAATGATATAATGATTAAATTTGCCAGATAACTTGATTAAGAAAGAAATGATAAAAGATAATTTAAAAGTGATTTTGATAAAATATAAGTGAGAACTAGATTTTTAGAAGATGAATTTAGAAAAGAAAAACAAAGGAGAGAATAAGTTGCAACAGATTTTGAAATTTTAAAAACAGAAAAAGATTAACTAATAACTGATTTGAGAAAAAAAGATGATACAATTCATTATTTATAAAGAAAAATTACTGATATGGAAGAAGAGTAATTAGAGTAAGAATAAAAAGTTTAAGATAAATTAACACGTTTATATTAGGATGAGCATGATAAGTTTTTACAAGAAAGAAATAAGGCAGTTACATTATAAAAGGATGTTGATAACTTAAAAAAAAGATTTAGTGATCTATAAGATGATTATAAAGTGTTAAGGGATAGATATTAAAAGGAAAACACAGAAAATAAAGATTCTATTAGGATATAGACTGAGGAAATTGAAAAATTGAAGAAAAGTCTATCTTAACAAATAAAAGAAATTGGAGATTTGGAAAGATCAAATAAAAATAAAGAAGAATAAATTCATGATATAGAAAATGAAAATGAAACAATCAAAAGAAGAAATAGAGAACTTTAACATAGAATCTAATTAGTTGAAGTGAATCCTCTTCCTACTCCAATCTAAACTCAACCTATTATTAGTTAATCTTAAATTCCTACAGTTAGTTAAGTTCCTTAATTTGTGTAGTAAGTTTAAGAACAGTATGATACTACTAAACCTAATAAGTAATTAACTCCAGTGTAATCAGAAAATGATCCTTAAAATTAATAATAAGTTTATGCTTAAAAATAATCTCTATAATAAATTACTGAGGAAAATAGGTCTTTAATCTCTAAGAATAAAAAACTAAATAAAAAACTTAAAATTGCTAATGAAAAAATTCTTGAATTATCTATGAAAAATATTATTTTAGAAAAATAATTATAAAGGCAGCACTCACAACCACCAATTTAAGAGATTGATAGATCTAATTTTGGTTTACATGCTCATTCTTAATCACCAATTAAAGAAGACTCATTTTAATAGTAAGGAAATGAAACAATTAAATAAAGATAATAATAATAAACTATTCATACTGATACAAGATTAGATAGATATGATAAAATAGATAAATAAGAGAGATAAACTAGGTAAGATAGATTAACTTAATAATCATAAGAAAAATATAGACCAAGAGGTTAATCTGGAGTAGATAATCGTGGAGCATAAGGTCATCCAATCGATATAAGAGATGATGAATTATTAAATAAAATTATGATGCTTACTGATGCTTCAGGATAGAATAAATATTGGTGATTTTTCTTTATAATATTTTTTTTGTTTTAGATATGAATATATGCATTGAATATTAATAATAAATACTTTTTATTATTTTATGATTTCAGGAATCTTCCCTTTCCCATTTTGAAACTACTTATAACAGTTGTTCCATTTTTTATTTTTCATATTCATCTAATGGAATATTTTCAAGTTCTTTAGGTATTTTACTATCAGGGAAATTTGATGCTTTAACTCCAGCTATAATTTTATTTGCACATTTTTATACATTTTGTTAAATTAGGACTTAATTTAAGTAATGTAATTCCACCATGAGTATCACCTACTAAAATAATTGGATCTCTCTAATTAAATGCAATATTCGTCAATCTTGGTTATTTAGAAGGTTTTTATTCTGCAAGTTTTCCAATTTTATCAACATTCAAATCATATACAAAAATTTTATCTTAAGTTGCACAAGCAAAAACTAAAAATAGACATTTAATGAATACCTGTAGAACTATAAGGTGCCCACATAGCATCAACAACCTACATTCCCTATTCAAAACTCATAATTTAAGTAGAAATTTTAGAATCCCAAATTTTAACAGTCCAATCAGCAGATGCAGAAATGAATGTTCTAGGATGGAAATTATTCCATTTTACTTTATATACTGCCAAATTATGGCCCTGATTATAACAAAATATATATATACAATGTATGTTTCTTAATATTATCCTGAATATGCTCTTGAACATTTATGTATTTTTCCTTCTTCAGTACCAACTAAGAAAATATGAGGTTCAAATTTATTGAAATCAAAACATAAACCACAAGCTAAACCAATCAAAGTGCTTTCCTCTTCATTCTTACCAACCAATCTTAATCTAATGACTTCTTCAGGTTCTAATTTATTTTTCATTAACACCCAATTCATAACTCTACCATCTGATGAAATTGAATAGAAATTATAATTCTTAGAGATATCTGGATTCCATCTAACTTGCCATACTGGATCTGTGTGTTTCTAAGTTCTTACTGTTGATTAATAAATTGGTTTTTTATGTTTATTTCTTATATCATAAACAAGTACTGTTCCATCATATAATCCTACAGCTAATAATGCTGGACTTTGAGGATGAAAATCTAAACACATTACTCCAGCTTCACATGTAAATCCATATTCTGGATGAGTTGTATTTTTAAGAGAATATAAACAAATCAAACCCATTCTTTATTTTGAAAATTCATAACTACCAAAACTAACAGCAAATAAATCCATATATCTTGGATTCCAACACAATGATGTAACATGTTTCTTCTTTTATTTCTCATTTGAAAATTTCCAAATAGGTAATAAATGTCTAATTATTTTTATAAAACTTACCCTTCATTTTTAGATGTTTCAACTACTTCTCCTTGATTCCAATAATATTTGTAATCATTATATTTATCTTTCTAATCATTATGAACAACTGTTCTTTCCATTATTTTCAAACATCTCTTGAATGATGGCTTATAAACTGTATTATCTGAAGT
>JPFL01000433.1:7295-38853 GCA_000733385.1 Paramecium biaurelia
ATATTAGTGATAATAAATTGGCAGGTGGGATAAAGGCTACAATTAAAGCAATTATTTAACAAAAAATTAATCCATTAGATTACAATATTTACCTTAAATAATCAAGATTGTAATCATTCAATTTCTTTTTATATTCTTAATAATGATCACTTTTTTAAATTACTTAAATTTAAAATGTTAATAAGACACATCCAATAATAATATCATAGTATTTATAAATGAAATAAAAAGAGAATTTAAATTATTAAGTAACTTCATCTAAACCACCAAATTTAAATATGAAATTGAGTGTTGCTAATGATCTTAAAAACATCAATTACATAGAATATAATATAAATAATATAATGTAACCAATGCTTAAATGATTTCTCATAAATTTCCTTCTTTTTTCTAATTATGCAAAAGCATAAAGTATAAAGAATATTAAAAAAACTCCTCTAAATATATCTGCATGACTTAAGGCAGTAATCAAACTATATATGATGACTATTTCATCAAAATGAATCAAAAAACTCTTTTAAATTTGATAACTAAAACTTGATAAATTTGATTTGAAATTACTCCAACAACTTGGTTTCTATTCTCTATTAGGACGATCTTTACTATCCAAATCATTTATCTTCTTTTAACGTCTTCTATCATCTATTGTCTATTATGAATAGACTAACCAACTAACAATCAAAATATAGAATAAGTCTATCATAATAATATTGAATCTATTGTAAAAATATTTCCAAATAGCAAATAATTCATTTGGATTGAATTCTGGTTACTCATATACTCCCAAATACTAAAAGTAAATACTTACCTTAAATTATGGTATATTAAATAATTTCAATAAGAAAAATTAAACAAATGCTAAATACAAAATGGATATTGCACATTACCAACGTCTTGTGGCTTTATAATGTTTCCTCTTTAATTATCCAACTAATAGAATTAAATAAACTAATCCTCTTAATATACTAAATTATTTAGAAATCCAAAAAACACTCAAAATCATAATTACTCCAAAGTAATTCTCTCCTAAAAGTATTTCTAATGATGAAATCTTCAATCTCATATCTTTCTAAATTTCCTTCTCCAAATCCTCAATTTCTTCTTCATCTCCTATTATCATCTGATAATGATATGCTCTCATACTCAATATTAAAATTGTAGTCATCAATAAAATATCAAATATTCTGAATATTCTATAAATATTTAAAGTTCCATTTAAAGTGCTGAAACTATAATTCTATTATCCTGACAAAATCAACAATAGTAATGCCATAAATGAACATATTATTATACTCTTTATCACTATTTGACAATATCGAAATCGTGTTCTTTTATTCAAAATATGAAAATGAATTGCCAACCACACTAACATACAAAGAACCAAAAATAATGTAATCAATCCATCATTTAAACACAACTAAACTATTATTAGCATTATTATTTTATCCATTATACTCTATTATCTCAAATAACTAGTCTTTCTCTATTAGAATGTGTAATTCTCATTCTATTCTACCCACTCATATTATGGCATTTAAGCATTCGAATAGATTAAAAATAATAATACTACCAATATCAGATACAATAGTAATTAACATAACATCAATGCAAATACACTCTTATATCCAAATATGTATATTTCACTGTTAAAATTCAATCTCTCTATCATTACTAATTACATTTCACTATTCAATAAACTAAGAAACAATCCTATTACAAAATATACACTTATTGTCAATGATATTATAAGGTGGGATTTCAATATTAATTTAAACTACTTTAATATCTCTTCATTAAAAACTATTAAAAATCTTATTAGTTTATTTTACATTTATATCCCAAATAATATGTGAATATACAATAGAAGATCCAATTTACAATTGATAAGTACGATACCTTATACCAAGAGACTATTACACAATATTTTCTTTCTTACTTATCAACAAGAGGCAATAATACAATGAATGGTACCATTTATTCAAATGAAATCTCTTTCTCATAAAACGATATATTTATTATTAATAATATATGCACAATTTAATGAATTGTTATTAACATAATTCCCAAACTACTCATATTTGCAATAAACTTGATTGCAAATATAAATTAGCATGTAATTCATGTGTCAATTAATAACATATTGGTCATGTTGATACAAATGTTACTCCCCTTTCCAAGTTTGTAGATAGGATGTTATTCGAATTTTAAAGGTAATTATGATTATTAAATAAGATCAGAAGTTGAACGATTGAAACGAATTTATTTCAAGGAAGACATAATTTAACACATTAAAAAAGAATTTTAATACTTAAAAGATAAGACTAATCAGATTCTTAATTAAAGAGAATAGAAATTAATATCTCTCATTGATAATCAATGGATACATAGCAAATAATTAAAGAATATTATTGATCATATAGAAATGATGAAAGATGGTAAGGTTTATGAAGAAGGATTATAATTAGTATTACCAATATTATAATAAGGAACATAAGATGTAATTAATAAGTATGAAAAAGATAAAATTAGAATAGTTACTAAAGTAAGAGAATAAATCAATTAAGTAAAAACAGTTTTAGATGGATTATTCTATATTGGGAATTAATATTAATTAGATCAATAGTAGATTAAGTTAGAGAATGTATTAAAATTAGAAAATTCTCTTAAATCAAGTGAAGATAGATTATTTTAGAGTGCAATACATTTGTCAAATCCTAAGGAATATCATACATCTAAACCTTATGGGACATATTAAGAATTTGTAGATAGTTTATATCCTGATAAATAGTAGGAATATATTTAGTCAATTGATTATACTTCATTACTTGCAAGACCTACTAAATTTGATAATACTTAATTATAATTTGAGAAAACAGAAAGCTTTTAATTATATGGAGTAATTGATCATTTAAATTATGTAATATCATGTATAAGAATGAAAAATGGATAAATTGTTACATGTTCTTCAATAGTTTCTTTTTTTGAGTATCCTAGTTTGAAATTAATGTAATAATTAGGCAATAATCAAAATATTAAATAAGTAGTTGAAATAACCCAAAATCTATTAGCTTTATTGACTTAGACATAAGTATTAATGTATGAGAAGAGGAAGGATAAGTGGATTCCAAAAGGGGAATTTATAACACCAAATGTAGGAGTGATAAATAAGATTGGTTTAATCAATGATCTATTTTTGATTTTAGTTTAAACACAATTAATTGTTTATAGATTGAAATAATAAATAATAGCAGATTAACCAATTGAATATTTATTTATAAATTTGACTCCATAAATTTATATGCATAAATATGATTGTTGTAGTTTTGCTATATTTGAGAATAAACTATTTTCAGCTGATTTGGGAGGAAGACTCTATTAATGGAAATTAGGGAATGTTTTTCATGTTGATAATGTTATATAATCAAGTAATAATGAAGTAATTGGAATAATACCTATGCATGATAGTAGAGTTATTACAATTGGAACTGATGGAGTGATTAGATTGTGGGATAGTGCATTATAATTAGTTACAACAATTAAACATAGATGTTAATTTACAGCATCAGTAGAAGGGAAAGAATTGGATACATTTTATACTGGAGATGTATCAGGAAGTAATTTAACAATTAATTTATTAGAAATTTAGAAGTGGAAAGTTACAGTACTTATTGAATCTCTTATTGAATTAGATGGACATAATGATTAGATCACTGATTTACAATTTAATTAATATTTGATTAGTTGTTCAGCAGATAAGAAAGTGAAGATCTGGATTACATAGAAATGAATATATACTTATAAATATTAATAATAATAATGGCAAAGCATCATCCCGATTTGATTATGTGTCGTAAATAACCAGGTATTGCAATTGGTAGATTATGTGAGAAATGTGATGGTAAATGTGTGATATGTGATTCATATGTCAGACCTAGTGTTTTAGTCAAAATTTGTGATGAGTGTAATTATGGAAGTTTTTAAGGCAGATGTGTTATATGTGGAGGAGTTGGTGTTAGTGGTATTTATATTATATATTGTTAGATGCATATTATTGTAGAGAATGTGTTTAATAAGAGAAAGATAGAGATGGATGTCCTAAAATTGTAAATTTGGGATCTGCTAAAACAGATTTATTTTATGAAAGAAAGAAATACGGATTTAAAAAAAGATGATTATTATTAATATATTATAAATATGGTGCATATTCCTCATTTGATTGTTGGTGCTGGACCGTAATACATTATAAACTTTATAGAGTTGGTCTCATTTTGGGACATTATTTTAAGAGATTCAATATCCCTTTTCAAATATTCGAAAAGTAATCCTTTTTATCTGCACATCCTTCAGCTCATTATTTAAATATGAGAACAATGGAAGTATTACCTTTTCTAATTATATGTAGATTCTTGATGAATTAAACATCTAATTACCATTAGAAAATATCTAACATTTTTCTAATTATGTTTATTTACGTAGAATTGGAGAAACACCATTAAATAGTACAAGTTAATTAATAGATTATAAACAATATTCATATACAAGTTATGCTCATTTACCTTAAAGTCTCTTTGTTTAACATGTTTAATAGGGGATAAGAGATTAAATTTAATTAAATAAGGAAATTAAGAAAATTGAATTCAAGGATAAAATTATCAAAGTTAATGATGATATAACATGTGATTATTTATATGCTTGTGATGGATTGAATGGTTTTGTGAGAGATTATTTAAAAATTAAATTGATAGGCAATCGAGATCTTTAAAGATTTTTAAATATTCATTTCACATCCAAATAATTAATTAATAGACTAGAATAATATAATTCAATGTTATCATTCATATATAATTCTGATATAACAGCAGTCATAATCAAACATAGAATTTAAGATGGAACCTTTGCCATTCAAATACCATTAGATTTATTGACTGGTAAAACTGATATCTAAGAAATATAACACATAAAAGAAGATCATGTATTGATTAAAAATTTGATAAACAAAACTTTACTAAATTAAATAAATGATATTGAAATAAAATCTGTTGGATTTTGGAGAATGGGTGCAGTCTATGCAGAATAATATTATAAAAATAATTGTATTCTTGTTGGAGATGCATGTCATGGAATGCCTCCTGCTGGTGGATTTGGCATGAACACAGGAATTCAGGATGCACAAAATCTAGCTTACAAAATCAAAGAATAAAAAGATCTATTGTATTATTAATAAGAAAGACAATAAATTGCAAAAGATAATATAGAAACTGCTTTGAAATACTATAAAAAATCTCTTGATATTGCCAAAACATTTACATTCGATATTAATAAACTCAAAATCTATCAAAGTTTTATGAAAAATACTCCAGATTTTCTTTATTAGACTGGTGTAAAACTAGGAGGTTCACTTATTGAATTAGATCCAGTTTATAAGAGATTAAAAGTGAATGATTACATTCCTTTGGTATTCCCAAAGGAGGAAATAGGTTTTAAATACTTATCAGGTGATATTGGAGAGAATGGTGGTTCATTAGCACCTTTAGCAGTAAGAGAGATCTTAAAAAACAAAGAGAGAAAATGGTACAGCATTAATTGTGATTCTACTAATCACTAAAGAATTGATATTGAGAATGTAAATAAAATGATTGTGAGAAGTGATATGCATATTTATTAATAATAATGATAAGTATACCTTAAGTAGTCGATTAAAATCCATAAATTTATTAGATGGATTTATTAACTTCTATGAATTTTTAATTTACTACTTATTTTAATTAGTAGTAGATAGACTACTTTCTTTATGAACTTTAATTTATAATTACATAAGTTTATTTTATAAAAAGATTGATAGCTGACAAAAGTTGTTACACCAATTTTAGTTAAATAAATTATTAATAATAAGATAATTAATAGTATTGAAATAGGAATATTAATAAATGATTATTTTATTGAATTATAAACCTCAATTTAAGTTTTCAATTATAATTGATGTAGCTCCTCCACCACCATTGCATATTCCTGCTAATCCAAATTTACCATTATTTTATTTTAATACAGTGAGTAAGGACAAAATGATTCTTGCACCACTCATACCGACAGGATGACCCAAAGCAACAGCACCACCATTGACATTAATTCTATCTAATGGTAAATCTAATAATTTCATATTGGCTAAGACAGTGGCAGCGAAAGCCTCATTAATTTCATGATAATCTATATTGGTTAATTTAAGTCTAAGATATATTGATAATAGAAATACCCTGCTCTTTAAAGTGCTTTGGCAGATGATTTAGCTGGGGCAATACAGAAATCCATAGGGTCAAGTTCAGCATCAGCATAGGCAACAATTCTAGCCAAAGGTGTTAACTTATATTTTTTCAAGGCTTCTTCTGATGCCAAAATAATGGCACATGCTCCATCATTGATTTTACTTGAATTGGCAGCAGTGACACTACCATTTTTGGCAAAGACTGGTTTCAGAAGTGGAATCTTCTCCTTTTAATATCTTTTGACTTCTTCATCCTCAGTTACTATTTCCTTTTCTGAGACATGGACTGGAGTGATTTCATGTGCCCATCTTCCAGTTTTAATGGATTCAAGTGCTCTTTCATAACTAGTGATTGCAAAATCATCTTATAATTGTCTTGTTAATTTAAGATCATTGACTGTCTTTTCAGCACAGACTCCCATAGCAACATTACTATAAGCATCAGATAAACCATCATTAGCTAAACCATCTATCAATTTGCCATCTCCATATTTGAGTGGTTGTCTTGCATTGATGTAATGAGGAATATTGGACATTGATTCAAAACCTCCAGTTAAGACAATATTGGATTATCCTAATTGAATGCTTTAAGAGCCGAAAGTAACTGATTTCATTCCGGAAGAACAAACTTTATTTATAGTAGTGCATGGAGTAGTTGATGGTAATCCAGCTTTGATGACTGCTTATCTGGCAGGAGCCTATTAATGAATAACAAATATATACTTAACCAATTCCAGCTGAACAAACATTTCCTAAAATAGCTTCATCTATAGCATCTAATGGTAATGTGATTTAAGACAATGCACCTTTGATTGCTGTTGCTGCAAGATCTGTTGCTTTGACCTTACTCAATTTACCTAAGAAACAACCAATTGGTGTTCTAGCTGCAGAAACAATATAGGCTGCTTTCATAAGAAATATAAATTTTTAATAATTTTTTAATTCTGATTTCTATTTACAAACATAATAAGATATCATCACTTATAATACGCACAAATCAAACATGTAATCATTTGAATGAATAATTATTATAATTGTCTATATATATAATAATTTAATTATAAATGTAAATAAACACGTCACTTATTCAAGCTCAAAGAGATGCCTTAATTCCAATCCTTAAACCAGACATAAGAATTCCTTGGAAAATACTCTGTTATGATTCATATTGTGAAAAAAGATTATCCACCATTTATAGAGTAGGAGATTTAAGAGAAATGTGTATTACTCTTCATTTCAATCTTGATCAAAATAGAGAAAGATTACATGGAGTTACAGCAATCTATTTTATACAACCTTTATAAATTAGTATAGAAAAATTAATTGAAGACTTTAATCGAGATCTCTATTCAGAAATTTATATTAATTTTTCATCTCCTATTGAAAACAATTTATTAGAATTTATGGCCAAAGAACTTAGTAAAATTAGTGGAGCTGTCTAAAAAATATAAAAAGTTTATGAACACAATCTTGATTTTGTTGCACTTAATCATAATTTCTATAATCTAGAAAATCAAGTTGTAACTGGATTATTTTCTATTATCATTGCACTTAAAGTATAACCATTAATTCTTTTCTAAAAGAATTCTAAAATTGAATAAATTGCAAAAGAATTAATTGATAAACTCAAATAACTTGAATTTAATTCTGATTACCCTCTTCTAGCAATTATATTACCAGATAGAGACATTGATCTTAACACTTTAATAATGCATTCAAATACATATGGAGCATTACTTCATGATACTCTTAATATTAAATACAATAAAGTTAAATTAGATGATTAAGTATATGATCTCTCTCCTTAATATGATAATTTATGGCTCTAAGCATGTAATATGGTTTTACCTGAGGCAATAGATAAAATTGATAATGAATTAAATGACTGGAACTCCCAATATTAATAGGTCTCATAATAAAATTAAGAAATTTCAAGTGCTCTAAATGCAATTGATTTAGTTCCATAAATGAATCAATAAAAAAAGATAGTTGACTAACACATTAATCTAGCTAAATAATTAACTTAAATTGCAAAACAGAAATCACTTGATAAATTTTATTAATTGGGATAAAGTATATTATAAAATGATATGTTAACAATTAATGATTATCCATAATCAGAAGATATTTAAATAGAGTAATCTAAAGAGATTGATAAACTAAGATTATTAATTCTAATGTTATTAAATAATTACAATTAACAAGAATTTAAGAAATTTGAATAGCTGTTTTAAATTAAAAATGAAAAATATTAAAACATACTTACTAATTTTAAATAAAGAGTAGCTTCCAATTAAAACAATAAATAATAAAGTGTATATAAATCATTATTTGCTGCTATCACATCCAAAATGCCTAATTCTGGGAAAGGTCTTTTGAAAAATGTTTAAAACTTTTTATTATAAAGTATATTTTTATCCCATTTTTATAGAAAGTAAGAAATCTGCAATTGTACAAATGCTAGAAAATCTCTTTTTAAATGAATTGAAAATTGATGAGTTATAAACAATTTTAACAATGTACGATTCAAGAGTTAAGAATATTTCAGTACTATTATAATTCTATTTTAGAGATTAGAATTCGGTTTATTATCAACTATCAAAGGTATTTTAGTTTGCTTTCCTGATGGTGCTTGTTATAATGAATATGCTGAATTATGTGATTTTGCTAAAAGCATTAATAAAGTGATAATTTATGGTGGAAATAAAATATATAATGCTGAAGAATTTTTGATTTAATTTTAATGAAGTTTGATTATATATATATGTATAAAATTAAAATTATCTTACTATTATATAAGTTTTTAAGTTAAGATATCCTTTTATTTATATTAATCTATACTAGTTATTTAATAATAAATCTTTTTTTGTATTAATAAAAAATTATAATTATATTATTATATAATTATCACAATTCTTCAATGTATTCCTCTAAAATTTCTT
Source organism: Paramecium biaurelia (assembly GCA_000733385.1). Classification (NCBI taxonomy): domain Eukaryota; phylum Ciliophora; class Oligohymenophorea; order Peniculida; family Parameciidae; genus Paramecium; species Paramecium biaurelia. The sequence continues at coordinate 16,497 of JPFL01000433.1, forward strand.
CAGAATAATCATCCTCCTTTTTATTATTATCAGTAATCTATGTATCATTATCAATATTATATTAGATATTTCTTTGTTCAACAATCTCTTTCCCAGAATAAAATTCAGTAATTTGATTCACTTTTTTCTTATTTTATTGAGGAGACTAAAATTAATTCGTAATATTAAATTAAATCGAGTTATCTTATGTCATCTATTATAAATCAGTAGGTCTTTTTAAAGTAGGAACAGGGAGTAATGATTGACTATATTGGAAAATATCACTACTGTTATTATTATGATGGCTTGGCTTTCTTGATTCAGAACTTTTAAGTTATTAATCACTACTTTTAAATTCTATTATTAATATATTTAAAATTATACATGAAAACGTTAAATATTATTCACTTGTAATTATGTTTTGAATTTGATTGGGTTTAATTTCAATTTTTGAATCATCTTATTATTTTGAGTTAGATTTTAAATTCTTACTTTCAACAACAGGGTAATTAATTTCCTCATCATCTGAGTATGTAGCTTTTGTGATTTTTTTTGGAATATATCTAATAGAATCATGACTAACATATGTTAAATTATGAAGTGTAGCTTATAAATCGCATTCTTGTTATATAAATTATCTTAAAGCATTGATATCAATATTTTCTACTTCATTAGAATATAAGTAATTCATCATTAACATATAATCAATTTGTTCATAAGTGAAATTAAAGTTATTTTTCAATAGCAATATTAAATCATCCTTGTTGTATATTTTACTTGGTATATTACATTGAATTAATTTTTGATTAACTGCTCTTGAATAGTAATTCAATTTCAATATAGTCTAAAATGTTAACTATGATATTAATATGAATATATACATATTCTGATTTTATTTTAGGATGATTATAAAGTTAATCAATAATTTCTTTAACTTCCTATGTATCCTACCATTATATTGAATTTGAGAATCCTTGATCTTCTCCAATTAGATATCTACCCAGTATTATTGAATCAGATTTTTAAAAATTATAAGGTGCATTCATAAACACTTAAATAGCATCTCCTAATTAGATGAAATCTTTATTATGAAATGTAAAATGAATCCTTTCTTTTGTTAATTTTTAAGAGATAATTTTGAATTTTAATTATTAAAATAATTCTTCCAATTTATCCTTATTAATAGGTTTACAATTAACATCCTAATTAATATCCTGTGTTTAATTTTCAGGAAATTACGTAACTACATCTCTGTAAGTTGTTGGAGGAAAGTAAGACATTTTGAGTTACAAAGTGAGGGGAGACTCAGAAGGTTTTGGAGAGTTTTTTTGTTTTAATAAATCCAATATATTAATTCTATCATTTAAGTCTTATCTAAAATAGGGTTTATATTATTACATTATTATATCTTTTTTGTTACTTTAATCTTCTAAATTTTATTTTTACTTCTGTAATTCCATTATAGTCTATTTAAATTCTTTTTCTTAATCTTTTATTTACTTTGATAACAATTTTGACTTATTCTCATACAAAGATAATTCACCTTTTAATGTATCTAATTACTTCAATGTAGCACTTTAATATATTGATATTAGTACGCTAATTTCATTTCTAAAAATTCTCTTTTCTTTTATTGATACATTTCATTTTCTGTTATTGTTTATTCATCCAATTGTTTTTTATAATTAATTTTCTCAAAATTTAATTACTTCATTTCTTCAAGTAATTTAGCGTTATCATTAGACATTTCCTAATATTCCAACTTTAATTTATCATTCTATTTTATCAATTACTAAATAGAATTCTCTTGTTAATGAACTGTAATTGTAAATTTTGAAAGCTTTTCAATCACATTTGGATCATTTACCAAACTATTATAAATTATATAAATAATTTACTCTTAATCAGTAATATTGAGAGCAGATTAAATAACTTATCTTAATTTCATAATTTCATTTTACTAATTCTCAATTTCTCTTTACAACTCTGATAATTTTGTTAATTTAACAGACTTATATTATTAATGCAAATCAGTTTATAATTCTTCAATTTAATTACGCTATTCCTTTACTTTAGCTTTCAAAATTGGTACTATACTTCCATCACCACCTTAAACTACTCCAAGAGGATCACAATTCATTTAATATTTATCTACCTTCTCCATCTTTATAATTTATTTCTATTCTATAAATATAATCAATACTTTTAATTGAGATATTTAGGCTTTAAGTTTTGAATTTTCAAATTTAAACTCATTACAATATTATTTCATTTACAAGTTTGCAAAATACATTTATTCCTAATCTTCAAAATATTCTTTTGGTGCTACCTATTATGGAATTTGTTTTTTTATATAGATCAATTATGAACTCTGCTAGAATTTTATTTTTACTTATTCATCCCTGATTCTTATTTATCCTTTACAATCTTTGCTATAATCGCACTTTGAGGACGACGTTTCATATTTGATAATTAATTTATTGAAACTTTTTATAATACTAATTTTTATTCAATTCAAAGTATTTATATATCCAAAATTTTCACTCAAAAATAGTAAATAATGAGTAAAATGGATCTAATTTAACTTCAAATTATAAATTATTAATTAAATCTTTGAATCATGGATTAAGAATTTTAGAAGAACACATATATATATTATTATTAGAAGAAGAAATATGAATAATTTTTATAAGATATGATCCAGCATCTAGAAATTTCTTAATTAGTTCTTTTAAGTAAGAATAAAATCGTTGCTTTGTATGAAAATAAAGAATTCAGAATTTTTTTGGCGTAATTAAATTTATTCTTGTATTAATTTTTAGATTTGATGCAAAAACTTAAACATACCTTAGTTACCTTTAAATTATGTCCTTTTTGTATGAGAGTGCTTGCTTTAATGTGTTACAAGAACATTAAATTTGAAATAAAATTCATCGAAATGCATTCCAAGCCTGAATGGTTTATAAAAATTAGTCCTTTAGCTAAAGTACCAATATTAATGATTGGAGATGATAGTATATAATTAAATTATTATGTAACTTAGTTGTTTTATTTGAATCAGATGCAATTATGGAATACATTGATGAAATTACACCTCCTTAGATAATGCCATCTGATCCTATATAAAAAGCATTAGACAGAGGAAAATTTGAATATGCAGGTGAGATAATTAAAAATATGTCTATTTTTGTTTTTAGTCAAGATGAAGAGGTATCAATTTTATATACAAAAAAGAAATTCTTTAAACACAAGGAATTATTAAAAACAAATTTTGAATAAGTAGAAAAATGGTTAGAAGATAAAAAATATATGAATGGGGATTAAATTTCACTTGTTGATTTTTGTTTCATTCCTATATTTGTAATCTTAAGTGTTTTTAAGGTTATAATTTAGTAATGTGAGTTAACAAAGAATTTTACAAAAGTTTCAATTTAATATATATATTAGTTTAATAAATATGGAGAGATCCTCTTATAACTCCCATGTTCTAAAGCAGGAAGAGTACCAGATTATGAATTACTGATAGTTGAAGGTGTCAAAAAGGTTAACAGTTACTTATATAGATCAAATCCTTGCTTTTTTAAAAGTATATAATAGAATAGCAATTGGTTACAAGGAAAATGAAATTCTTTCTCAATCATTATTATTAAATATAAATGAGTAACTTTATATAAATATTTTATTTATATCTTAATCAATATTAAGGATGACTTTAAATTTGAATGTTCTAGTTCATATTGTTTTAATATTATTGTAATAATTCCAATTATTGCATCTATTTCTTTTTAGCTGAAAACTTGCATGCTCCAACAATCAAACCTATCAAAGCTATAAAAGCAATAATGATGGGTGCCAAAATATGAACCAATAATGTGTCTGGGAAAATCTAAAGGTTTTAATAGATTGTTATTTTTTCATAAGTTATTGTCTATTTAAATTAACCATGATTAACTATGGCTGTAACTCTAATATTATACCATCCTGAATCTTAATTAGGAAAATCGATCTCAATATCTTAATATCCATAATTTCTTGTCTGATAGAATGTTCTAAAATCAGAGTCATAGCTTAATCCATATTGATTATAGAGAGTTTAATCCCCTTAGATACAAATTAAATAGTTGCTTTCATATGATTCTTTACTCACAACAACAATAAATTAAACATCTTCATTGTTTGAAACTGCAATAGTTTGTATTGAAAGTCTTATTCTTCCTTAAGTTACATATCCACTAAAACTGTAATATTAGTCACCATATTCCTTAATTTTATTACTATCAATAGAATTAGAAGGAGCAGTTTAATACTAATTATATAATTTATTAAATTACCTTAATGAATACATCAGGTGGTAAATAGTAACTCTATGATAATCTGTAGTAATAATCTCCATAATCACCATCAATGACATCATAAAATGCATTTTTATAAGCCATCTTACTCACATTGTGGTAAAGATAATTCGAATCATATCCTTTCACAGAAAGTTCACTGTAAGACTTTGAACACTTAATGATCTCTATATAAATTGCCTAAGGACTAGAGAGAGTAATCTTAAAGTCATTATCACTATGGCTAAGTGACTTTAATTAAGCTTAGTTTTTGTTCAAAGTACTTTAAGTAATTTAAGTGTTGTCTGATAAAAAATTGAATCTAACAATCTCTTAATAATAATTGTTTGCATCATAAACTAAGATTACAATCTCATCTTAATTAAACTCATTAGAGACTGTAAGAGTGAAGTTAGTGTCAGAACATTCATAAAGTTGTCTTTGTTCTGGAGATACTTCAACATAGGCATAGTTGTATGACTTCCAAGCATCGTAAGTGAGATTCTAAAATTAAGGAAAAACTATACATCACATCTAAGACTGAGTTAATTAATAGATGGATTTGTTTTAAATTGCAGTACTGTATTATGAATTTCTTTTGGATTCATAGAAAAAGAGAACGATTATCTACTTTCCACAATGACTATCCCTAAAATGACTAAATATATAAATTTCATTATGCTTTATTATTAATATTTTTTTCAACAATATGTATTTAAAATGAAAAATAATTTATACAATATGGATGAAATTGTTCTATTTTATTTTATTAATGAATACCTTATGTGAAACAAACTTTTTTATTTCATTCTGTTTTCAGAGTATATTTTTCATCCATAATATTTTATTCAATTACTATATTAGTATAGTGACCATTATAATAAATCTTATTACAAACTTAAAATCATTTTCATTAAACGATTGCTTATATATAGACCTACAATACTGAATGAAACAAAATTTGAATATTATTCTAAAAAGAAAATCAATAGTAATGTGAAGACATCACAACCTTAATATGATTAAAATGTTTTCTTATTTTTTAAGAGTATTTTTTTTTTGTTAAAAAATTAGACTTTCTTTTTTCTATAAAATTAATATAGAAAGTAAATTTTAATAAATAACCATCATGTTCTCTTAGTTCAATAAATCATATTGATGAACCTATATTCAATCCCAAAACACTAACTAACATAAGAAATAACAATATGAAATTATCTAAAAAATATAATATATAATTAAAAAAATTAAAGTTAATAGAAAATCAATCATCTTTTTCATTCATTAAAAAAAAAACCAATAGTTATTATCTAATACATGTCTCTATTAATCACATTTACTCAAGAGAAGATCAAAAGAATCAAATTTTTCTTAAGTTGAATTCTTTTGACTGAATAATATTAAAAAATTGTTTCATATTTATAATAATTGGTATTAAATATATAATTAAGTTCAAAATAATTGATTCTATGAGATCTAGTTTTTTTGTTATTGGGACTAGCAACTAGCAAAAATGTAATATTTGATGTAATAATAATTTTTCAATAAAATTAAAGCAGATAATAGAAATTGTTTAAACTATACTTCATAAATTTAAAGAAGTTTTATTATTAGAGATTTAATATAAAAGTAATAGAAAATCAGGTATTTATAGAGGTAAAGATGAATTAATAAATAATTATCATATAGCTTTATAAATGGCAACTAGTTTCATTGATTTGTTCAATTAAGATTCATATATCAACCAGGATTGTATGGAACAAGAGATATTAGATGAATTGGAATAATAATCTCTTTAATAATATACCAAATAACCAACCACCACCACAAAGTATGATACTATTAAAATCAATGAAGAAGATATCAATTATAAGAACCTTCCAAAAATGATTGGTAATAACTTAGTGAAATGGCTTAAAAATTATAAGTATTAATCTAAAGAATCAATGATTCCAAAAGGACTTAGAAAACTCATAAAATTAAGAGAAGAGGAGAAGTAATCCAAAATCAAAATTAAAGACTTAAGAGAATCTATAATGTTTGAAGAAGAATCTTAAATAGTTTTTAAAGAATACATAGCTGATCAACTATACTTAGATTTATTGTTAAGTAATAAAGTTGCTGACCCATTCTCTTACATTCCTGGAATCAGTAATTATTTCTCTGCTGCTAATGAACCAGAGAAAATGAAAGGTAACTATATAATGAGAAAAGAATTCATCAATTAATGATTTTATATATATTTTTAATTAACTATATTAATAATATTTCTGGGTTCGTTTTAATGATGGCTATTTTTCAATTTTTAATATTAATTTATATACATTATTAAATTAGCTGTTTTTTAATGAATCCTTATTGTACAATGCATAAAGAAGATATTATTAACTATTGTGTTGATTCAAATTGCTAAACCAGATGCTTATGCAAATTATGTAAACATGAACATGAGACAGTTCCAATATCATTTCTGATTGATAATATATTTGTAAAAGAAACTATCAATATTGTAAACATATTCAAAGTAATAATACAAAAATTAGTTCACTCTATAGAAAGTGACTTAACATCCTAATTACAAGAAATTTAATTTGAAAAACCTCCTAATGAAATAACATAATTAAGTGCTTTTTTAAAGAAAAAATATCAAATTTTTGAGATCCTCAGGGACTCCATTTAGACTAAATTACATAGAGTTATAGAGGCTATCAAATTACCTGTTAGTTCTACTAAACCATAATTTCCTAGCTCATATAATAGTCTAGCTTTTTTGGATAGATAAGATGCAAATAAATAATCACCAAATAACCTTAAGAAATAAAAGTCATAAGAGCCTATTGGAACAGCACAAACAGAGAAAATCGAAGAAACTTTAATGTTAGACAAAGTGGAAATTCAAAGACTTAAAACATTTAATGAAGAAAATTGGCCTTGGAGATTGGAATAAGGTGCCTTATTTGTGACAATATTCACAGCTCATAGAAACTTCAAATTACTGGGATTTAAATAACCTATGTTATTTTGTTCAAGTGTACTCAATCATTAAAAAAAACATGTTAATTTTAACGTTGGGTTATATCACAAGAAAAATATCTAAAAATAGCCGATTTATACAGAAAGCAGGACTATAAAACATTAGCATGAAAAAGTCATTGATAGATGCTATGACATAATTTTCAAGGTTCCTCAAAAAATTTCAATGGGAAAAGAGTATTCTTTGGTAATATGGAGTAATTCTGGATTTTATAGTCATTATTATAGTCTTCCTGCTCCTTCTAATGAGTTCATTGAATTTTAGCAATAAGATTATAATGATCATCCTAAAATTAAAAGATCTGAACTAGTCCATAAAGTTATATCTACTTTTAGAGCAGGTTTGATTCCTGCTTTATACATTGATCCCAGATAAGAGAATAATTAATGAGATTTACACTATTTACATACAACATAATATCATGTTATCATATATAAAATTGATTTATTTATTTTATATTATTATGTGTTTTTGATTTGAATCATGCAAATGTCTTTTTGGTCATTATATTATAGAAATCTTCAAATGTCACTTAAGCATCACCATCAGAATCAGCTCTGTCAATCATTTCTTATAATTCAGAGTCATCCATTGTTTCTCCTAATTCTTTTGCTACTTTTCTGAGATCCTTCAAAGTGATAACACCAGCTCTTTCTGAATCAAAAAGATTGAAGACTTTCTAAAGTAAAATTATTATTATTTTAGATACTTGAATATCAGCTTTTGAATCTCTTTCACTAATTCTTGCTGTCATTAATTTCAAAAATTCAGCAAAATCTATTTGACCACTTCCATCTGTATCCAAATCACTAATCATTTAATAAATTGTTTGATTTTTAGCTTCAAATCCTAATGATGTCATTGCAGCCTTTAATTCCTTTGGGTCAATTGATTAAGTACTAAGATTATCTAAATAATATATACCCATCTGTATCAAATAAATCAAAAGCCTCTTTAATTTCCAAAACTTCTTCTTCAGTCAATCCTGGTTTCGCAAATTCAGCAGGATTGAATTTTCCTACTTAATTTTTTTGAGCAGGTGGAGCTTATTGTTATTATGGTGGTACTTATTAACCTCTTTTTGCCATTATTAAAATAAATAATAAATAAAAAAAAAGATATTAATCTCCCTTATATATAATCAAAAAAGAAGAATATAACAGAGTATATTATTTGCACTAATTTTTTTCATTAAACACACAATATACTTATATCAACTTCTTTATTTTATTATACCTTTAAGAACTAAGAAGAGTTATAGATTTCAGTTAAATACCAAGAATCAATAGTTAATTAAAAGTAATATAACATAAAGAAAATTTGAATTTTATTTATAATGGTAAATGTGAAAAATATGTATAAAATTAAAATAATTAAAAAAATATAATTGTAGAGCATATTGATTAAGATTAAATATTGTATTTTGAATTCTTGTTTCTTATTTCTCAATTCAATTTATTTAGGAAGTAATTAATTGATAAAACAGCTTAATTGAATATTTAATTAATATAGTATTCTCTCAATTTAAATTATAGATCTTAAGCAAGGTTTACAATCTAATTTCTAAATTTTAGAATTCTTTTTTGTTCTTTAGATCTAATTATAATTCTAGTTAGATATTTTATATTTCATTAATATATATAATTAAAATATTCATAAAATTTTGTTATTTATAAACTTAAATATATTCATTATTAAAATTATTTGTTATAAGAGATTGCATTATTAATTAAGGCCACCCATTATGTAGCTGGATGTTCTCTTTATTTAAAGAAATATTTTTTATTTTTACTAGTGATTACAAATTCACCATCATTTCCCAATTTACATTTAGCTTTGATCAATTCTATTTGATGCTATAATATATTTAAATAATAAACAATACATTTTTCTTTTTATATGGATTGTAATAAAAAAGTTCTTAAGAAAAATGTTTTTAAATAAGTTACATAGTTCTAGGAGTATATTATCCAAACATTAGAACTCCTGAATGTTTATCAACAATACCACTTAGAATCAAAGATACTCCATCATTAATTAATGTTGTTTTAGCTTTCAGAATCTTTTTATTAATTAAACAATAATACATTTTTCCTCTCAAATTTAGGTTACTCTTGTATTTCTTTCTACTCTTACCACAAAGTTTCAAAATTAACATTGGATAAAAAAGGATGTTGCCTTAGAATTGAATAGTCACAATCATTCTCAATAGCTTCAATGTATCTTAAACCAGCATCCTTAGTTAATAACATTTATATAAAATCCACTGCATTTTGATCCTTAATTAAATCATAATTTGGTTCTTTATCAGAAATGTTTTAAAACATAATATATTCAATGTCACTTTGAAAAGGTGTTTTACCTGTAAACATTTCATAAATCATCACACCAAGAGCCCATAAATCTGATTGAGGACCACAGCAATTTTAATCAAGTACTTCTGGAGACAAGTATTCACCTGTTCCACAAAAACTAGATTTTCTACAAAATTTTATATCAGATTCTTCTTTAGTAACCTCATTTCCTTTAAATAATAGGATTGTTCCAAAATCAATTAACTTAATGAATTTCTCCTATGTCATCATCAGGTTCTCAGGCTAAGGTTAGAATAAATAGTCATACTTTAATATCTCTATGAACAATTCCTTTTTTGTGAATTTGCTCTAATATGACTACCAATTAAGCAGCATAAAATTGAATATCTCTTATTGTTAGTTATCTTCCTTATATTAATAAGTTATAAAATACCTTTAATGAAATCCCTGAATGTGCCCTAATTCATCAATTCAAGGGAAAGATATAACTTTGTATTAGACTCGTATGTAGCATAACATTTGATAACTCCAGGATGATTTATTGACATAAGAGCATTAGATTCTAAATAGATCAGATGACTTTTATTTTGCTATCAATAGCATATATTTGTTACTTTTGCTAAAAACACTTTATCAATCACTTTGATGGCCGTCTCTTCTCCATTTGTTTTGTTTTTACCCTAAAAGACTTCACTATAAGATCCTGTGCCTAACATCTTAATAAAACTATAATCATTGATATCTTTGCAAGAAAGTCGACTGAGAACTTAGTTTTAATTCATTTACAAATTAAATTATTATATGGAATCAATTCAAATATCAATATAAACCCAAAAATATTAGGAATCTCTTTTATGATTATAATTTTATAAATTCTTAATTTATATAATCATTAAGAAATATTTATTTAGCTTATAATAACTATCCATAAATCTACCTTGTATGAAGCTTAAATCAAAAAGAATAATTACATTACCTTACAAATAAATTCAATTTTGGTAGTTATCAATGTTAAATCTAAAATAAAATAATATATTCCTTTTCTAAAAATCAAATAATTCTTAATGAATATCCTACACAATGAAAATCTAATTTTCATAAATTAACCATCTCTATTTTTTGTATCTAACATAAGTCCTATTAATAGATAATAGAAAACTGATTTTTTGTTCAATTTTAATCAAAATAATATAGATTTTATTGCAGACTATTATTATATATATAATATAACATCATTTTATATATAATTGATAAAAATTACATTTATTATTTAAAATTGATTGAATGAAATAATCACATATATTCATTATATTGATTTCATGCAATGTAGTTTGTAATCTTGCTATGTCAATAATTGCACCATTTTATCCATAATTTGCTAAGTCTAGAGAGCTTTCTGAGGATATCATAGGTATCATATTTGCAGCACATCCCTTGGGACAATTTATTGCTTCTTTGATTTTAGGGAAAGTAATAACCCATGTAAGAAATATGTTAATGATAGGAAAATAGATAAAAAATTATGATCGTTGGAATTTCTTTATAAGGTTTAGGATTACTGCTGTTTGGTTTTTTATACTTTTTTGATTCTTATTTGGTAGTGCTAATAGGAAGTTTTCTGGCTAGATTAATCGGGGGAATAGTATCTATATGATTCAAAAATTAAATAGGGTGCATCCATGTTTATGACTCCGTTTTATGCATTTATTCCATAGTTATTTCCAAAATCAATTGAAGAAAAAATAGCTATTGCAGAAGTCTCTACATCTCTTGGATTTTTAGGAGGTCCCATATTAGGATCAGCTTTATATTAATTAGGCGGATTTGTTTTACCATTCTTTTTCTTTGCTACCTGTTCATTTGGATTAGCAGTGATTCTCATAATCTATTCAAAAAGTCTAGATGTCCCTGATGTAGATCTTAGTTAATCAATTATTCTACATTAATCCATTTAAAATCAAGAATCAATTATAGATGCTGAATTTAGGATTTCATATTTATAACTTCTTTGGAATTATCCAGTTGTAATATCCTTTATTACAAATACCTTAACATTATCCATATGGACATTCTATAATCCAACAATAGCAATTTATTTATTGGAAGAATATGATGTTTAAGAGGAATATTCAGGATATTGGATATCAATAAATGCTGCTACATTTGGATTTTCCACTATATTTATATCTAAAATAAAATCTCATAAAAAATTTTACATGTTCTATGGCTTAGTATTCAGTGGATTATTACAATTTTATATGGGTCCTGATTATAAATTCACAAATTTAAATCCAAAATTATTATATACAATATTAGCATGGTCTATAGTTGGATTTACTGCTGGTTTCCCATATGTTCTTACATTGCCATAAATCAACTAAATTCTTATAAAAGATTATTATAAGTATCCAACATAATGTGCAAATATTGCATCTGCTATGTATTTAATAAAAAATCAATTTATAGTTTTAATGCCAGTTTAGCAGGAGGAGAATTATTTGGTCCAATTTGTGGAGGTTATCTTACAAAATGGTATGGATTTCAAAGATCAGCATCTTTATTGGGCTTTGCAGTCTTAATATGTTGTGTTTGTTATGTACCTTATCTATTTTATTTGGATGAAAAACTTGCAAGAATAAAAGCTAGAAAATAAAAGAAAGTTGGAATAAAAGAATGAAAATATAATTTGTTTTAAATATTGGATCATATATTTTTATTATATTTACAAATTTTAATCATTAATAATATTATACAACTTACTTTGGAAAATCATTCATTAAATTCTTTTTAAGTAAACTTGAAGGTAGATCTTCTTGATATTAATAAAAGTGAAGTTATTTCTTATTGGTAGTTTATAAGTTCATTAATTTATTTTATCTCTTTAAAATCATATTTCAAGATATATCAAAGAATATGGTAATTTTAACCTAGTTTATACAAATATATATTATACCACTTAAAATTAGATTTTACACTACTTATTAATCTGTAATTTATTCTTATCCTAAAATCACAGCAATTGTATAAATTATATATCATTTATATTTTATAAATTATTAACAATAACTTACCTGCATTATGTTCAGCTACAGTTTACACATATTTAATGAAATCTTCAAGTTATAAATCTCCTTTAACAACAATCTCTCGAAGTATATTCTAATATGTTTTTACAACTTCTTAATATCAAATTACTTAAGGATTTTAGCAATCTCCTGTTAAAGGGAAGAGCGTTTAATAACTATTGCAATTATAATTAGAAATGTGAGGTTCAGCTCCAATTCCATATAGAGCAAGCAATTTCTTAATGTCATAGTTTTCTAATACTTTTAGCTACATCATTTAATGCTTTTAAATAAGTATTATTCTTTTCAATATAGGTATGCAAAGAATCTGGAAATAGGGAACACCATTATGTGATGAATAATCAATTCCAATAATAATAAAAAATTAGAACCCTATTTTATGTAACCATCAAAGTTAGCTCTATATATTCTTTTTTTATTTAAAATTTTAATTATTCCAGCAGTTCCTCCTTTTGGTTATATTAAAATGAATCAATATTTTTATTAATCATCTCATCAATATTTGTTTCAAATGAACCAACTATTTAATTATTCTTACCTTTTTCATGTCTATCTATACATTCAACTTTAAATTTTTTATTTTCATCATTAAAACATAATCTTTAAAGAGATATTTCAAATTCTTTCCGTATTGGATTAAGATCATCTTTAATTTATTCAGTTTGATGAATTTAACACCAAACTCCTTCAGAAAACAAATAAAATTTAAAAAATGGATCTGTTTTACCAAATATCCCATATTTTTAGATTATTCCCACATAATTACCATTATATATAATGATTGGATTCTTTAAAAAGAACAGCCTTGCAAATTAAAGATCCTGCTGGTTTATCAAATCTTTTGATTTAGAGAGAAATTAATGAATTTTTCTATTATAAAATGTCCTTTAGTGTTATTTGTGATTCTCCCATAAATTCTTTACGCATTCTATCTTAATCAAATATTTAAAATCTTAACATCTATTTCAAATCTGGTATATATTCAACATTAAAAGTCTTTTCCCAATTAGGATCTAAATTACATTCAGCTACTTCTGTTCTACCAAGAAATGTTTCTGGTAATCCAGATAATGAATAATAGACTTCTAAATATGGATCACTATTTGAAAAGAATTCAAGATTAGGTAATTGTCTTGCAGCCAAAAATAATTCAACATGAAAGTCTTTCATCTGGATTATAAGTTTATTACATAATAATTATAATCAAGTATGCAATGATATAAATCGTTAATGATATGCAGTTGATTAAGCTCTGATTTAGTTATTTTACATTATTTTTGGCTTTTAAGGAATAGAATATAACCTTGTTAGTTTCTTATTGTCTGTCATTCTTCTTGGACGATTTTATAATTCTAACTAATGAAATCTTTCTTTAATCTTTTTAATATCATTATCTAAAATTGGATTTTGCTATTCTTATATTACATTTAGAAGATCATAAATAATTGCTCGATATTATTATACAATATTCATTTTTATTAATTAAATTATTATTAATTTATATTACTTCTCAAAGAAGTTAAAGCTGCTTATAATGTCACCACATAGTAACCACTTGTAGAATTGAGCATTCCATTTGTTATCAATTTTTCTATATAAGTTAGATGAACATCAATGTCATATATTTATGATTTAATTAAAATGTATTTCATAATAGGCAAAAGATCATCAGCCTACATAAGCAAACTAGATCCTCTATTTTCATTTGCTTCTCTAACATGTTATTAAATTTGTTATGAAAAGTTAATTATCACCTTTACTTTCGAAGAAGGCCCATATTTTTTATTCAATTTCTACAATTTTTATATTGCTTAACAATATGGATTTTATTATGATTTCAATTAAAAGTCTTAAGGAATTTCCATATCCACTACACTTATGTTTTTATTTTATTTAAAACATTATTCAGTCTAATTTTATGTTTAAATCAATTCTTTTAACAATGAATTATAAAGTACTTTATATATCCCTTCATTTGACATTACATAATTAACAATAAAATTAAGTAATGTCTCTTCATTTAATAAAACTGCATGAACTTAATATTTCTTCTTTAAATTTATCATGTCGTAATAGATGACGATAGTCTCATAAAGAGTTCTACAAAATAATGTCAATTGTTCATGTAAATATTGAAATGTACGATCTTATTGCTATTAATTTATAGAATGTCTGAAATGAATTATCATTATGCCTAACTCATTCGGTTGATCAAAATGTTCTTTTATTTTATCTGTAATTTACACAAAAAAACACATCTAATCTTCAAAATTCACCTAAGATCCTCCCATTCCTACATTCGATGCTTTCTCATGATAAATATAAGAAGGTGTTACTGATTGAATACTTAAATTAAAAGAAGCTCTATTAGGTTTAATAAAATTCTCAACTAGATCTTCTTCTGTAAATCCTGTTCTTTTAATAATTGTTTCTATGTTTCGAATATCCTTTGAAGATTATCTTGATCTAAAGGATTTTTAAATCTCTGAAATTGATGATTCATCATAACTCTAAGCAAAAGAATGTAGTTATTTCTAATACTTGTTAGAAACTCTTAAATCTTTAAGCTAAATTAATATAGGCTCAGCCCAACACATTTATTTCTTCATTTCCAAGCAAGTACTTTGGAGTTGCTATTTCCAATGAATATTGTCATCATCCTTTTCATTTATATATAAATACTCGTTCATAGCAATAAACATTTCCCATCCTTAATTTATTTATTATATATATATTTATATATAGATTATATATCTCAAATAAGCAAATCATGTATAAATCTTTCTGTTAACTAATCTACCGAAGCCTTTATTTATTTAACTAAATTTTCCATAATTCTAGTTGTTTCCTAACTTAATTCTTAATAATCAATTTATTTTTGTATCTATGGTCTTTTCTTTTTATTCTAAATTAATAATTGCTCTATCGGAAAATCTTTATGATTTGTTACTTTCTCAATAATATTAAACTAAATTTGAAGTAATTCTTTAATTTCAAGAATTAATAAATTTTATTAAGAAGTTTACATACTTAAATATGACATTTATTAACAGAGATTCTCTAATTCTTACATGTCCTTATAAACATTACTAAATTCTTGTATTTGTTATTTATAATTATTGATTTCATTATCTTTCTAATGTATATTTTAATCTAATTGTTAAATCTATTATTTTAATTATTAAATTTAAGTATCTCTATTTATTTAATCTTCATTCAATTATTGACTTTACTGATTTAATTACCTAGAATACCATTAAAAATTAATTATACTTATTCAAACTGGTAATTTAATCATTTAGATTATTAATCAGTAAATTTAATTTTGAATTTTGATTTTTTTCAAATAATAATTGCTCTTAAAGATGATTATTTTACAATTGCAATTATTAATTCAATTTGTTAATTGTGTTATTATTATTTTCTTTATTTAAAATTGCACTAACATTTATATCCATTTTATTTTCTTTCAATACTTGTCCACTATTTTCTTGTTATTCATTTAAAATACTCTTTTGAATAATATAAATAATTACATACATGATTTCTAATTTTAATTTTCTCTTGCATATTGTTAAACTCATCCTAAAATTTTTTTAAACTCTCCTTTTTTTTTCTATTCTAAAGATAACTCTCTTAAAATTATGTTTGAATCACATTTTTCTTTTTAGCACTTTAATTTTATTAATTTAACTAAGGAGAACCTATATAGGCTGGTTATGTTTGCTTTCTACTTCTAGCCTCGACATTATACTAAAATAATGGTTACAATGAAACATACAACATTCAAAAACCCAGATGTGGATGGTACCTCCTGTATTCTATTGGGAGATTTGTAACAACTATTTTCGATATAATGTTTTTTTGCTTCATGAGTTGCTTATGAATTTAAAATGCATGAAATTTGTTTCTGCCTCTTTCTAGTAGTTGTACTCATCTATTTTTATTTTAGTATGTCTTCTAATCTATTAAATAAATCAGCTGATCGGAGAGGTTGAACTGGGTCATGAGTGGCTCTTGAACTAGGAATTGGGAATCGAGATACACTATTGGAACGAGAGTTGTTGATAGAAAATAGAGCTGATTGTTATTATTTAAGGAGTTTTTCATTAGTTAAGTACTCCATTTAATTTTAATTATCATTATATTTATTAACGTATATCCCTTTTGGTATATTCTTCTTTTAGTAAGTCTTATAATTTATCAATTTCTTCTTTAGCAAAAGACACCTGGGCTTCCTCAGTATCATCTTTCACAAGTTTCCATTCAAATTAGAGTTTCTTATCAAAGTCATTATTTTCACAGACCACCTGATTTTCTATTGAATCTGCAATATATTTTTGATTAACTCTAACCAATTTGAATAGATGCCAATAATAATTCATATCATTTCCTGTTTATAATTTCATGTACAATTCAACTTGTAGTAATTAAGGTTGTGATTAGTTAAATGAATACAACAATTAAATTAATTAAGTAAAGATATCCTAATCAATATATTGCTAATGTTCTATTAAATTCATTAACAATTCTATAATTTCATCAAAAATGTTATCAGCAATGCAATAACCACATTATTCAAATTAATTCATTATCATTTAATTATCTTTAAATTAATTTTTTATTTCAATGATTTCTTTTTGCATAGTTATTTGATGAGTCAAAAATGGTCTTTTCATCTAAAGACTTATTAGAGAACTGTTGCTAGATGAAGTATGTAATACAACAATTTACTCCTTCATAAATTCATTCACTTATTTAATTAAAAATGCTTCGTAGATTCTAATTGCTAATGTTAAACTCAACAAACGATTTTGTAGAAACTAAAAGTTCAATTTATAATTCTAAAGTTTTTCACATAATGATTTTATTTTATTTATTTCTTCAAACATCAAATCTAAATAAGATAATGCTTATTTTTATAACTGATATCCAATGTATTTTAATTATAAATCTTTAAAAACTTCATTTGTACTATCATCTTTATCATTAAACACCTCTTCATCCTAAATATCTTCACTTACTTTATGATGAACAATAGGTGTTATTTCACTGACATTTTCTTGAATATCTTATTTTATGCTTTAAATATAATCAGCTTTGACTTCCCCTTATAACCAACTATGCTCAAAGAAATCCCTAAAACTGATTCTTCTTTTAAAATCCTATTGTAACATTTATAATAGCAATTCCTACAATTTTGGTGTTATAGATGAATCAGGAAATTATAAATCTCCTTTATTGATGATAGTTATTAAATCATTTATATTTCCTCCTTTAGGTGGAATAAAAGGGGATTTGCCATAAATCATTTGATAAATAATAACCCCAACTGACCATACATCACATTTCTCATTATATTGCTTTCTTTACAAAATCTCTGGAGCCATCGTTAATGGAGTACCACAATATGATGTTAAGTATTGATCATCTTCCATGTACTTTGCAAATCCAAAATCTGCCAATTTGATCTAAACTATATTAAAAACAAACTTACTTAAAAGTTCTTTGATACTAATATGTTAGCTAATTTTAAATCTCTATGCACAATTCTTAACTTGTACATTTATTATAATGCTAATGCTAATTATTGAACTATCCTTCTTACTTCCTCTTCTGGTAATTTCCCATTAGGTGAATACTTTCTAATTTAGTTCTATTAAATAAGTACCTTATATATGCATCCAAATCTCCATTCTCACAATATTCAAAAACTAGATAGTAATGATTTTATGTCCTCTTGAAATCTATCAATTTAATAATGTTTGGATGATCTAACTATCTTAAAATTTCAATTTCCTTTTCAATCATTGACATACTCTCATTTCTAACATTTTATTTAGAAATCATTTTTATTGCTACATCCTCTTGTCTCCCATCTATCTTTCCTCTAAATACTCTTGCAAATGATCCTAAATTCTTAAAATGGAGTACCTGAACCAATCTCTCTTATAAGACTATAGGGTCCAACTTTTTTTAAATACAATGATGATTTCATAATATTATAAATTTTTATTACAATCAACCATTATTGAGAATAATTCCTTTTTATTTCAATTCATCAATGACTCTATTAAAATATTGATCATCTGGGTAACCATGTATTTATGGGCCACCTTCTAATTTAGTTTTGTGATGAATTCCATTCCAAACTATACAATTATCATATCCTGTTGTTAAAGAGGTCCCTATAGTAAATATTAACTTTTAATCAAACGCTTTTCTTAGTAAACCTAGAACATAATTGCCCTCTTAATTATTGGGTAAATATGCAATTCTCTTTGTTCCTTAATATTCTTTCCCATTTCTATACCCTGCCTTAAAATTATATGTAATTTAAATTGTTCCACAAAAATAACCTTCACAATTTTTCTTTATTATTTTTACATCCATTTCTCCATCTGGTTAATCTCCTATCATTTAACCGAATAAGTGATTGCAAATAGGACACTTGATAAAATCTTTATTCATAATAGGTTATAAACAAATATAATGGGCTTGATGAGAACAACTGAGTGATATAACATATTTATCTTGTACATTATTATCAGTAAAACAAAAATCCTAGCAAATAGGGCATAGGTTGATGTTACCAACATTTGGTATTAAAGATTCTTCAACAAGATTCATTTTGAATTTAGCCAAATGTTTATTCATCTCTTTGTATAATTCTTCTTCTTTCACTTGATATTAATAAGTTCTTTTTACTGGCTTTGATTAAGTATTAAGTTATTATTATTATTATTATTATTATTATTATTATTGTTATTGTTATTATTATTGTTATTATTATTATTATTGTTATTGTTATTGTTATTGTTATTGTTATTGTTATTATTATTGTTATTGTTGTTTTTATTGTTATTGTTATTGTTATTTTTATTGTTATTATTATTATTATTATTAATATTACTATTGTTATTACATTTGGTAATTATCATTTTTATTATTTGAATGAATATTTCTCACCATTTCTTAATTAACTGATTAAAACTACTTATTCTCTTATGTTGAAAAAATATTGTGAGGCTAAAGTTTATATTCTTTTTCAGTATTTTTCTAGAAATTCCTTTATGGATGATCTTATATATTTAATTGCTTAGCATTATCATTTCTTATTTAGAACATAGAACCTGGTGACCTCATAAAAACCTTTTATTTTTTCTCATCATTTTAGATACTTTAATGAGATATATGCTTACCTTACACCCTATCAGTTTATGCTTTCACTTCATTTACTTAATTAAATACTTCTGGTTTTTGACTAAAATTTAGATTTTAATTTCCCACATTGAAAGAGAATAATAAATCTGAATCTAAATTTTCTTACATTTACTAGTATGTGTCACTTAAGTTTTTATTTCTCCAATCTTAGAACTATTGTTCTGAGTTATACTCATCTTTTAATATTTGTAGGACAATTGAAATTTTAATGTTAATTTCTTATAAAAGAGATTCTATTTTAAAATTTTTCCATATGGATAAATCATCCAATCTTTTACATATGAATGATAATTTTTTAATATCATCACTCAAAATCTGTTGACCTTTTTTCATTTTATGATATATAATAATAAAATCTTAAAAATGTTATTTAATATAAAATGGCTTTTGTATTTTAAGCAGAAAGAATTTTGCTGAATTAACCCTCTGGTGCACCTTCAAATGTAAAATAGATTTAATTGAAATAGGTTGGTCCTGGTAGTTACCTTTCTCATGAACAGTCCAAAATAAGGTAAGGCAATGCTCCATTCGATACACAAGTTACAAGAACTCAACTATTAAGATATGATAATTCTCCTGGACCTGGAAGTTATAATATCTAAAATGAAGTATAAGGGTACTATAACTTAATCAATTTAACCTTAGACAGAATATTGTGCTGCAATCTTCTTAATCTGATGTAAAGATAGTTGAGAAACCTTAACCTCAGTCAGTATTTGCATCCTAAACTAAGCGATTTCATCACCCTAAAACAATGCTTTCACCTGGGTATTTGATTATTTTTAAAGGAATTTAAGGCCTGGATCATATGATACAAATAATAGCGGAACTAGAGTTATTCAATAATAGTATACATCTTAACATTACATTGAAAATTTAATGAAATTGAATAAATATCAATCAATACCATCTATACCTTCTTCAAATTAAGTATATGGATATATAGAGAAAGGAAGTAATAAAAATAAATTTAGAAAGTTTAGCTCATGATTTGGAAGTAAACAATATTCCATTTCAATCATTTACTGGTCTTAAATAAGATTCAGTTGGTCCAGGTTAATATGATATGAAGGATGCATTTGAATAAAATAAATATAAAGGAAGTTTTTGGCATAAATCTAAAGCTCCAAGATTAGCACCTACAATCTCAAAAGAAAAAGAATTAATGGTAGGACCTGGAACCTATGATCCAAATGCATCTGTTGTACCATTACATAAGTTAAACCCTTCAGGAAATTTCCAATCTAAATCTCAAAGAATGTTTGATTCTACAAAAGAATAAAAATAAAAATAATTTATGAAAATCTTTTTTGATAAATAAAGAGATAGTCTTTAAAAGAATGGAGGCAATTATTTAGAAGATGATGAATATATTTTTTGTGATGTACAAGATTTTTATTATTAATTCAAAGGATACAACCCCAGGGCCAGGATAATATTTAGGAAACACTTCAAATTAATCAGCTATATCTACAAATACTCAATCTACTACTAAGATGGGAAAAAACTGTTTTGGTTCTAAAAGTAGAAGATTTTAAGAAAAGAAAATGCCTTGTTATGTTGGTCCTGGAGATTATGAATTGGAAACAGATTTGATAAAAGATCTTATCTCTTAAAAATAACATCCTTTTCAATCAACTAACTTACGTTTTGAATTTAAAGTTTAAGAAAAACGTCCAGGACCATAAACATATAATCCAAAAATTACTGTAATTTTAATTATAATCTAGTTAGTTGGAAGATAAATTGATTAAGAAATTAGAAAGAGCCCCTGTTGGTAATTTTGGATCAAATTAATTAAGATTTAAACCATAAGAAGATGAAATTCCAGGTCCAGGAGCATATAATTAACACAGCAAGAAAGTTAAAGGAATTGCATCAGTGTTTACTTCAAAAACTAAAAGAGCAAATGCAGTCTCAATTTCTAAAGATAATTTCCCTGCTCCAGGTGCATATGATGTCAAAAATTATACAATTGAATAAACAACAAAAATTGAAAATGAGGAGGATCCTGATTTGGCAATCTATAAGCCAGCTTTTGGATCATCGATACCTCGATTCATGCATAAAGAAAAGAAACCTATAGATGAAATAGAGGATGAACAAGAAGATGAATAAATAAGAATGCATAATAGTTCATCTTTGTTTTAGAAAAAAAAAAATCCACATCCTCCTTTTAATATTAAAGTAATATCTTATATTGATTATATCTAATTAGGAAAATAGATTTAATTATGATAAAAAAGATGATTACTTACCAGGTCCAGGTGAGTATTTTGATCCAAAAGAAAACACCTGGAATAAATCTACTTTTAATATTTTATTCTAAGAAATATGATAATTTTTATATAATATTCATTATTAAATCATTTTTGGTAAAATTATAGT
>JPFL01000434.1:0-36172 GCA_000733385.1 Paramecium biaurelia
TTCAATTCTACCAATTTTAAGTCCAAGACGAGCCAATGCTCTTAATGCAGCTTATGCACCTGGTCCTGGTTATCTTGTATCAACACCTAAATGAATAAGTATAATTTGATACCTCCTCTTGCTCTTAATTTAATATGCAAAGCATTAATTTTGAGTGTTTTCAATTTCTCATAAACATCTTTAGCTGCTTACATGGCTGCATATGGTGATGATTCTTCTCTGTCTGATTTAACTTTCATTCCACCAGTTACTCTAGCTAATGTTTCTCTGCCTGTCAAATCAGTAATATGAATAAAAGTATCATTCCATGTAGACAAAATGTGAGCTACTCCAAATACTAATTCATTTCCTGCTACATTTGGTCCTAATGTTGCTACTACTTATTAAGTAGTTTCTTCTCCAGTTTTCTTTCCCTTTTTGCCTTTTGGTTATTGAACAGTTTATTGTTTTGGGTCAGCCTTTATTTAATTGTTATAGTTACCATTGTCTAAAAATTAATTTAAATCTTTTTTTAATATACAAAATAGGAATCATGGCATAATTTAATTAATAACAACATTATATATACCTTAAAATATTAGATGTCTAGAACACCATATAATCAATTATATTATTATGATAACAAATTATTTATTATTGTACTAAATTTGTAAATATCATTCAGCAGCAAATTTATTTTAGGTTTTCTTGGTTCTTTAAGCCTTATTCTTTTCTCTTCTATCATTTTATTCCTTTTCAATTTTATCAACTCTAACTTTTTCTTATTTAGTTTCATGAATTGCCTCAATAAGAACTTTTTTGTTTTTGTATTGATTACCTTTTGAAGCCAAATAAAATTAATGATATCTAACTTATTAAACATATTTTTTACTATTGTCTGTCAATTTTCTTTGCAGCTCTATATTTTCTGAGCAATCTTCTTAAAACTCTTTGTCTTCTAATCCAAAGAACTTTGGTTGGCATTCTTGCCTCTCTTGTACCTCTTCTTTTACCAGTACCAGTGTGTCTGCCTCTTCTCTTTGCTTCAAGGTATCTTCTTGCTCTAGCTCTTGAATGAATTGTTCTCAATCTTCTCATAATCAAACCATCTTTAATTAATTTTCTAATTGACATTCTTGAATTTGCAAGACTGATTTCACTTGCTTCATTTGGGTCTAACCAAACTCTGTTGATACCAACCTTTAATTATGTAGAAGCCAATCTTTTTTAGAGGCGGAGATTAACCATTAAAAAATAATATCTAAATTTTTAAATTTTTTTTCATATAATCTAAGCATTTGCAATATTAGATTACAAATAAAAAAGAATTTAAAATTTTACTTTTTATATAAATATGTTAAAAAAGAACAAATGAAACTCAATATATTTTGATGAATAATTATTCATATATTAAATTTAATAACTAAAATATAAATAATTAGACAGTTATTTCAGTTAATACACAATAAATTATATTGAAATTTATATTAGTTAATCAATTATACCATCATATAAGTGACCCAACTTATCAATAATGATAGCAGAGTATTGAACTTTTTATACCTTTTGAGCAAAAATACAAACAAAATGTGAAAATAATTAAATTTAAAATCAAATAAAATGTAGCAGAATCAGAGTTATTCAAAAATAAGATGCCTATTCAAAGGATATGCAGGTAAAGTATACCTGATTGAAAGAAGATCTGAAAATGATCCTCCCAATAAAAAACACACTCCTTTAGTCTTGAAAAGATATTACAGAAAAGTATGAATAAATTATAATTATATATAGCCTTCTGACCCTCAGGATCATACATAATTAAATGAATATAAGTTTTTGAGTACGTTACATCATCCCAATATTGTGAATTTTATAGATGCCTTTACCGAAAAATTTGAATACAAAAAATACTTGTGTTTAACGATGGAATATATGGCACCACTTCATGAACTATTATTCTCTATTAACGATTGTCAACTCTATATCTTTAAAGAACTTTGTTAAGCTTTGAATTATCTTCATTAATAAAATATCCTTCATAGAGATATTAAACCATCCAATGTATTTGTAACAAAAGAAGGATAAGTTAAATTAGGAGATTTTGGTATTACAACTTAGATAAGAGATTTGATGACTCCTTAGACTTGTACTAAGAATTATAGGGCTCCTGAATTATTCTTTGGATTAAAAGAATACGATGCATCAATTGATATTTGGTCTCTTGGTTGCACATTAGTAGAATTATTTACAGGAAAAATTTTATTTGATGGAAGATCCGAAATTGAAATCATGTCATAAATAGCAGAACTCTTGGGAAGTTTGAATGTAAAATTATACATATAATAATAGGAATCAAATTGGAAAGGAGTCTCATCTTTACCTATGTATTTAGAATTTGTTAATGATAAACAACCAAAATTACCAAAAGTCTTATCTACATTACCTAAACATTTACAGCCTTTAGTTGACAATATGTTAAAAATGAATCCTAAAGAAAGACCCAATATTAAATAGGTTTTACAATATTTGGATGATATTAATATTAAAGATTGCTAAACATAATTAGCAATTATTGCTCAGAATGCCATGAATGCGAGTAATAAGATTAAATTTCAATAAGTGATATGATTTTATAAAAATAATTAAAATGAATTTTGATTTCCCTTTAGCTGAATTCAAAACACCTTAAAAACCATATTATGTTAGATCAAATCACAAACATAATTCAAGTCAACCTCAAATATCCAATTATTTTGCAGATATTTTGGAAAATAAATAAAATCTTGCTAAAGTCGGTAAGGAAACGTTAAAAAAATGGGATTTCTTTTCTGACCCATTTAGTTTACCTGATAAATATCTTAGTAAATATAAATAAAAAATAAAAACAGAATCAACAGACTTTGGATTTGATAGTATAGATTTAATTTTAGGAAAGTAAACAGATCTACACAGTTCAACATCTATCCAAATGATTCATTAAAAAACTTAATCAGAAAAATTGATAGGCAAAAAAGTATAATTTTCAGACTTGGTACAAGTAAAGAATGAGGATGGGAGTGAATCTGAAGAGCTTATTTAATTGTTTTCAAAGAAAGAAACAAGAAAAAGTAAATTTTCAACATTAAATCAGCGACCATTATAATAAATTTAGTAATAATTTTGATATAATTTACTTCAATATCAATAATACGTATTCTAATTTAAATATATATAAAATAATCTGATTCCATCTAGGATTGATTATAAGACAAATATTCATAATTACAGAATAGATAGATAAACTATTGATGATTTCAATCATTTATTATGTATCCTTTTTTTTTAAATAACTTATTTTCTCTAAATTTTTTCATCAATAAAAAATAGTAAAAATATTTTTGGATTAAAAGTGATTTTGAGTTCAATACTTTATTATATTTATAAATTATTAAATTTATAAGCATTTTATTTATTAAATTATATTATAATGCATAAGCATGGGAAGAGGTTACATATGGGATCGTAAAATCAATAATCTCTAACATCTCTAAATTCAAAGAATGCCAATTAAGAAACAGAAAAACAATAGGATCAATATGAAATTGTATAATAAAGTTTTGAGAATTCGATGTAAATGAATGTGAAAGATCATATTGATAAATTATTTGTAATGAGTATTAAAATTATAAATAGAACATATTAAATAAAATTAAAGATGATTTAAAGGTTAGCAGAGATGATATGAATGTCATTAGAGAAGAATTACATAAAATGAAATCTAATTAATATAGAGAAGAAGATTAAATAACAAAAGCATTACTTTAAGATGTATAATGAAAGAATATCTAGATAAACAAACAAAATAGTGAGTTAAATAAATAAAAAATTGATACACAAACAGGTTATGGAAGTCTAAATATGCAAATCTCAAGTTTATATTGCGATAAAGATTTTCTGAATGGAAATACTACTAAGGTTGAGTTGGATACAAATATGGTGGAAACTCATGTAGGCTTTAGAAGAGTTTATGATTGAATTTTATATTTAATATACATAGTAACTAAATTATTAATTAATATTATTTAACAGATATTAAGTTATGGATTTGACAATGTCTCTAGAATAACTATAATGTATAGAAGATGATAGATAATATTATCAATCAATTAGTAAATCAACTCAATAACAATCGTATTAATCAATAGCAACATTATAATCGGATCAGTCAATTGAATCATTGGAAAAATTGGTATCATAAGAGATTGTTAAGGATTCAAACTTGAAACTTGAATTAGATCAATTTATAGGGTTATTATAAAAAGTGAAGCCATCAAATTTGAAAAATGAGCTCTCAGTTGTGATGAGTACAGAATAAGAGGAATATTATAGTTTTCAATAAAAGCAACCTTTGGATAGAAAGGAGATAATGTTTGAAGGATTTCAGAAATGCTATATTGAGGCAATAAAAATAATTAGCAATTTAGTCAAAGATTAAAAAGAATAAAATTATATAATCTCTTATTTGGAAAAGATGCAAATGATTTATGTATACATAAAATTGCAATAATTAGATTATGCATATCTAGAGCTATTAAGGCATGGAAAAATCTATGAATCTTCTAAATAGTTTAAAGTAAACTCTAATTGATGCTGATTAAGAAATTACTTTATTACATAACCAAACAGCAGAATAGCAATAAATTCTGTAGAAGATGTAATTACAACTAAAATAAAGCATGAGTGAACTCAATTAAGAAAGATTAAATTCATTAGATTTATAATAAAAAAATTAACAATTAAAGCATCTGATTTTAGTGGCTAATAAATAGTTTGAATCATTATAAGAAAAGTTACTGTAGACAGAACAAGAATTGAATGAGATTGTTTCAACATAGAGTTAGTAAATTAAATAATTAGTTTAAACTAATAAAAATTTGAGAGAAGCTATAGTATTTAATGATAAGAAATAAGAAAATCCAAAGAAAGTTAGTTGTTCTCCATTAAATTCTCAAAGAAATACACTTAATAGTAATTAAGAAAATCAATATAATCAATTGAATAATCAATTAACTATTAATTCCTAAAGAACAAATAATTTAGATAAAGGAACCACAAATACATCTCCTTAACAATCTTAGAGATGCACATCAAATAAAAGAGAATGGAATAAATGTACTAAAATATTCAAATGAATAATCATAGTTTATACATTACTTAATATAAAAATAGAATTTCATTACACAAAATGATTAAAGTTCCAAATTCCTTAGATTACTTATCCTCCAATTGAAATATATCTTCCTTATCCTTAAGCTTAATCATCTTAAAAACATCCTTCAAAACGATCGCCATTCAAAAAATAGAGAGTTCCTTAACCATTTTTATTGTCGTCATAAAATTATCCAACATATTTGGTCCAAGCACTTTGATAATGAGGAATAACATTACAATCCTATTTCTTCTAGATTTCTGTAATTGATATCTTCAATTTTAGGTGTATCATTATATAAGATACCTTATCCTTAAAACTTTTCATCAACCCATTCTCCATCATATGCGGGTCTTCCACTTGCATAATATAAGACACCTTTATTTAGATATTAATTTCATACCTTGTCCGTTAATTCTATCATTTTTCCAATTTCCATCATAATAGCCTCCCTCTTTATAATATACCCTTCCTCTGCCTTCTTTTTTACCATTAATCTTTTCTCCAACATATCTTTATCCGTTTGGATAGGTTTCATTAACATAAGTTGATAAATTCTATTTTTGGAGGTATGAAGACGCTGCTTAAATAGGCACATAATTAGATTATTATTATTATTATTATTATTATTATTATTATTATTATTATTATTATTAGATAGACATAAACTTACTTTATGGCTAGGCAGAGTAGTATTAATAAGACTCTCTATTTGGTTAGTTGTAATCAATCTAGTTATTTTGTTCAAATAGTTTAATATCATTTGGAGATGAGAAGTGAAATTTATCCAGATAATCATTGACTTTGAGAGATTCTCTTGGTGGTTAATAGGCTGTCACATATTATTGTAATTGAATATTGGATTTTTATTAATTATTATTATTAATTAATTGACTTGATTGAGTATAAGCATCTTATTTTTTGTGATTGGTATAATCTTTGTATGTATTAGTATTTGAATATGAATCATATCTAATATTTTATATTTATTAATCAGGAACTTTGTAAATGTTTTAATTTTTGTTATTATTTTATGAATAAGTAATAGGTGGAACTTAAAATTCTTAAATTAATGATTTTGGAATTTATCCAATTGAGTTGTTTTACTTCATAGGAGCTAAATTGATAATTGTGTTTATTACAGATAGAATTCCTAGTTATATCTGCGTTGTGAATCAGAATATCATGTTCATTATATATAGTTGGTTATGGTTCTTTAAAAGGTTCATGTAATTCATCATAATTGTCTTCAAGCAATGGTATTGGTCCTTCATCCTAATATGAGGGTTCTACTGATTGATTGACTTCAAATTAATGATCCATATTCTTATAATACATCATTTGATATTCATCCTCCTATTAATGAGTGTTCTTATCAACAATTTAAGGTTGATATTAAGAAATCTTTCCTTTTCTTTTATTCTTTAACTAAATAAAATCAGGTCTATCTTATTCAACTTATTCAAGCATTTCTTCAATTATTTCAACTAATTCAGAAGTATAAATAGTTCTAGCTTATTCAATGTTTGTAACCAATTATTACATGTTTATTTTCCCTTCAAAGTAATCATAACAATTATCTTAAGGTTGTAATAAACAAACCTATAGGAATATCATTCCTAGAGTATACACATCTGATTTGAATAAATTATGTTATGGCATATGATTACTCTCATAAACTGCCTTCGTCAATATTGGAGAGAGATAATTGCCTTAAGATGTATTTCCATAATCTTGTAAAACTGCAGCAAATGATGTAATATTGGCTAACAAAGGAATGTCACTTACTTTGATAGTTCCATTCTAATAAGATAATGTTTGCACTCTCAAATTTTGATGAGCAATCTTAAATTCTTACATTTTGGCCAATCCTTCTATAGATCCATTTAACATTTGTAAAACTTCTTATTCTCCATAATAAGCACCTGCTAATTTTCGTTATTCTATTGCATCTTATAATGTTTGAGGGATATATTCGAATACAAGATTAATCTTATAAAAAGTACTACAAACTTGCTCTTATTCTGCTTAAATTGATTCTAATTGATATTATTATACGTTTTGCATACCTTTCAATTCTACAATATTAGAGTGCTTTAGAGATTGTCTCAATTATAACTTATTCTTCCAAGTTTAATAACTAGGTTCATCTGGAATGCTAATATTCTTTAATACAATCATTTATGACTTGTCACCTTTCTTGCCAAATAATTTACCATCTCCATATCCTACTTTATAATTATGAAGATTCACTTGCATCATTCAAATGTTTAATAAACTCATATTGTGAGTCAATCTTTCTTAAAAATTCTTACTCTTATTTACTATCTGTCTAACCCATTAATTTATAACTGAATCAAATTATATATACCTTTTTATTCTTTTATAATTATATATCAATCATTCTTAAAAACATATGCATAACAAGACCACTCTACTGAGTGAAGGATCTTCGTCTAATGTGTTCCTAACCGAGGATCCCAATTATGTAATCAAAGAATATAAATCATTCTACTCAATATAGTCAAGAATGAAGGAAGTTCAAATTTTAGAACTCCTCAAAAGTAATCATATAGTAAAACTCATGACATACACAGATAACTACTTGATTTTAGAAAGACTTTAAACACATGATTTATTTGAAGTAGTCAAATCTCAAAAACTAAACACACAAATAATAAAGGAGATATGTAAGACTTTGATCAAAATATTAAACTATGTTCATCAACATCAAGTAGTTCATAGAGACATCAAATTAGAGAATATTTTGATTGACAAAGAAGGAGGATTAGTTTTATGTGATTTTGGCTTTGCAGAACTGTTAAGTAATTGTACAGCAAAGAGAACTGTTGGTACTCTCAATTATATGCCTCCTGAATTACACTAAGAAACTCTATTGGGAGGACATAATAGTGAAAATATCAATACTCAAGTACTAATAAAGAGTGATGTGTTTTCATTAGGAGTTACTCTATTTTAGTTAATTCTAGGTTTTATGCCTTTCAAATCCACAAAACCTAGTGCCAATTGTAAGTTATGGAAATTGATTCAATAAAAAAAATGGTAATAATATTGGACACTCGTTTAAAAATTGTCTAAATAATAAATAGATCTAATAACATAAGACTTTCTGGAGTAATTACTCTAGCCAGATTCAACAACCAGAACTACTCTAGATATTATTTATAATCATCCTTTTCTTGA
Source organism: Paramecium biaurelia (assembly GCA_000733385.1). Lineage (NCBI taxonomy): Eukaryota > Ciliophora > Oligohymenophorea > Peniculida > Parameciidae > Paramecium > Paramecium biaurelia. The sequence continues at coordinate 8,372 of JPFL01000434.1, forward strand.
AGAAATAAAGGATGATGCGCATTTAATTTGATATATTATTATTATTATTTATATATAAATATAATTTTACAATTATGATATCAGAAATAATAGTAGATAGCATAGTCAAATAAATAATACATAAGGCTAGGAAATTAATACGAGAACATTAAATAGATGAGAAGATTCCTTACTTTTTGAAATGTCAATCTATGCATTAGATCAAGTAATAGTGACATAAATTACAAGATCAGCTATCAATCTATATTAAATTGAGTGTTAGAATTCTTCAATTTTATTAGATGATTAGGAATACAATATAAGACCAACTATAGATTCATTTTAAGCATTGGCACTCAAATTAATAGATAGACCAATAATTGATTTAGGAGAACTAAATTAAAATAGTACCTTTTCTGATCATACATCTACAAATAAATCTATTATTAGAAGACACTCTTATAAAAAGAAGATAGATGTTTAAGTTGTAAATATTAAAGAATAAAAACCTCCTGTATTAATATAGTAAGATAATTAAGAAATTTATAAGAAATAGATGAATACTAATAATAACAATAGACATTCATTGATTATGAAACAATAAATTAGAGATTTGACAAGTAAAATAACCTTAAAATAATAATAGAACATATGCTTATTGATAATTTTGATCCAAATGAATTCAGAAAAAAGATTTAACAATAGGCTGATAATTTGGAAAAAGAAATTAAATAATGTGATAAGTCATTTCAGATAAAAAAAGTATCTGATAAATCCATTGATAATAGTAATTTTATTAATCAAACTGATAAACCAACAACAGCTCCTTAAAGTTAGAAAAGACCTTAATATATCATAAATAAAAAAATGATAGATTTAAATGTTACTTTACCTTAATTCAAAAGACAATTAACTCCAGTTGAACATAAAAGAACTTCTAAAGTTAGAAATGTTTCTATGGCTTGATAAAATTATATAATTATAATTATATAATTTATTAAATAAATGTCTTAATTTCGTCATAAGATTATTACCAATTCAGCAAACAATACGAGTTATATTTGCAATACATAAAATTTGTTGGGACAAGGCCTAATTTGTAAAGTATTCTAAATCATTATGCATAGGTATATGAAGCAAAAATAATGGATACAAATAAGTATGTGGCATTAAAACAAATATCAAAAAAACCAGAACAATATGAAAAAGTCACTGCTTCAAAATTAAAATAATCATATAATTTAGAAATAGAGATATTAAAACTATGCTAAAAAAAATAAAATTAAAATATTATCTCTCTTTTGGATAACTTTGAAACTGAAGATCACTTTTATATAGTTTTAGAATTATGTGATTGTAAAATTAAAAATCTTATATTTTAGGCAATCTTAGAGAATATTTAGAAAAAAAATAAGGTAAAAGATTAGAGGAAAAGGAAGCTATGGATATTTTAGCATAAATTGTGAGAGGGGAGAATTAGTATATATTGAAATTTTATTTTAAAGTCTTCATGAAAATAAATACTGTCATAGAGATATTAAACCTGCGAATATCTTACTCTTAGGAGATTGTGTGAAAATAACAGATGTCAACTTAGCAAAATATATAGAGGATATGTATTAAGTAGCTGCACATTCAAGTGTAGGAACTCCTTTTTATTAAGCCCCTGAAGTGAATTCTAAAAAAGAATACTGTCCTTATAAGGCAGATATTTATTCATTAGGTGTTGTATTATATGAAATGTTATATGGCTTGGTTGATAAAATAGAGGGGATAAATAATTTTTAGACAAAAATGAAAGAAAGCAAGCTTTAAATTAACAAGGATTTAGAGGATCTTATTATTAAAATGGTTGATTTAGATCCTAAAAATAGAGTTGATTGGCCATATGTATCTGCTTGTATATAAGCATATGCAAATAGTAAACTTCGTTTTTTAAATCGGATAATAGATGACCTTTCCTAATTATTAAAAATAATCAAAGATTAAGATATAATTAATTTATTGTATCCAACCGGTCTTCTAATTATAAAATTCTTTAATCAACTTACAGAAGAAAAAATATTAGAACTATAGAAAATAGATAATTATTAAGATATTAAAGGTATGAAAGAACATTAAGACTTAAAATATTATTTGTAAAATACTAAGTTAAAAATTTTTATCTAATTTAGGAATTGGTATGATATTCAAAAAGCAGCGAAAAACCCAATGCTTTGTTAATCAGATGACCTGTACAAGGAGTTTAGATACAATGAGAGAAGCAAAAATTTTATAAAACACTTTTAATGTTATTTAGCTGCTTTTTTTTATAAATTAGATAACTTAAAATTTGAAAAAAAAGAGTAAAATTTCGACATTAAATATTTATAACTTAAAATATTGATTGTCTGTGATTCAATAAATAATTTTGTAAAATAAATTTTCTATTATTAGAAAAAAGTACAATAGTTATTAGCTTAAAACAATTTGCACTTTGAAGAATAAAATATTATAGGGTTTTGTTAAAATTTACATGATATTTAGAAAATAGAAGAGTATAAAACAGCTTTGTTACCCATAGTTGATTAAATCCATAAAGGTTTATGACATATATAAAGAATTAAAAAATTAATGTTTCAAAATTTCAATAATATCTTTTATATAAAAATAGTGCTAATAAACTCAGCATGTAAACTGCAAAACAAAGGTATTTTAATCTGAAACACTTCAATCTTAGAGATCCAAAAATACAAGTAGAATTCCAAGCACTAATAAATAAATTAGTGTAAGTGTATCTTCTTTTCCAGTTAATCACAGTAGTTGATAAACTTCCTAAAATGGTTGATGCAACAATTTAAGTCAATAAATCATTTGATTAAGTTTATGTAAATTCTTATTATTCTCTACTATTTTAAACTGAAGAGTAATTGTTAGATTAATCAGAATATTACCTATAGATTTGAAGTAACAACTAATTTTCAGAATTAATATCTGTATCTTAATTACAGCTGTAAGCTAATTTTATATATTTTTCGCTTTTCTTTTCATTGCCTTCTTATTTGTAAATTAATCCTAAATACAGTAGAGCTTATGGATGTTAGGGATAACTCTTTAAAATCTAGTGGGATTCAAAGAATTCACTACCTCAAAACAATAATGCTTGCTTTCGGAGAGTTTATTCAAAGTTAAAGCACACTTAGCTAATCCTACAAGAACATCTTCTGTTGTAGGTTCTATAACTTCTGGCCTTGAATTTTAATATATTAAAGGAAGTGCCTAGCTGTAAACTTCATATGCTTCTTCAAAGTGTGAACTTTTAACTAATTCATCTCCATTCTTAACTATGTTTTGTATCGGACCTTGTTCGTAAACATACGGCACAATTGATTCTACCATAGACATTGGCTCAGAAGATGTTTATAAACCACTCATAGCCTTAATTAATAATTATAATGGCAGATTAACTACTATAAAAAGAAAAAATGAAAGAAATTAGTACACATCTCCAATTAAAGTAATTAGATTAAATTAAGCATATAAAGTTGAGTATCATCGGAAGAATTTCACCACTTAAAGTATAACTGTTAGCAATAAAATATATATATTGATCATAGGGATACGAAACAAATATAGATATCAGTAACAATTCTAGTCTGTGTTGTTCCTTAGAGAATCTAAATTAACAACTAATTACAAAGTTATTTATTTTCGATTAGGTTGAGCAAGTTTTAATCAACATAATTCATTAAAAGAGAATTACTAAAAAATAATCAAATTATAATGATAAAGTTGGTAAAACACATTTAGTTTAGAATTTTTTGAAAATTAAGGGTTAAACTACAAATTAACAACTAAACCCATTTGAATATCTAAGAAAATTATGATGTTTTTTTCAAATTCTAATTAGTTAATAATAATAATCAATTATTTATTGATAAAATTAGAAGAAAAAAACTCTTAGTTAAATGATATAAAGGATAACATCTAAATAGAATTCCAGAATTCAAAATCAATAAATATAATCTAACCTTAGTTGATGATATTATTATAGATTAAAAGAGTAAATGAATAAGATAATAGATATTTTAAAATTTTTAGTGAGAGTTCTGAAAATATGAAAAAGGATTTTGGAACTAAAAGCATGATGATAGGAACTGATAAATATTATTTTATATGACTAATTAATATAAAATTTCGATCAAAAATAAGAGGAGATATTGTAAATTTTCAATTTTATAATACTTATTAATATTGAACTATCAAAATATTATAATGAAAATATTTTACTATGATAAGATCTTTAAATGATTTTAGCATTTTGCTTCAAATAAGAAAACGATTCATAAAGAATAAAAGATTACTTTAATTTCTTATGATTTAGACAATTTGGAGAAGGATTGTGTCAATATTCAACTAAAATAGATTGGAATTAGTATTTTGAGACTTGCAAATAATATTTTAGTAAAGAATTATTAGAAGAATAAGACAAGCATTAAATATTAAATCTTTTTAATTATTTTTTTAAATGGCAAGAGCATAAAAAGACACTCGACCAATTGCAGATTAAGTAACTTCAGAAGCAGCTTGCACATATGCTGCTCTCATTTTATATGAAGACAATTAAGAAGTAATTTAGTAAATAATATTCAGATTGTTGCTTCTAAATTAGCTTAAATCATCAAAGCTGCTAATTTAAGAGTTGAACCCATTTGGACAAAGGTATTTGAAAAGGCACTCAAAGGAAAGAGAGTCGGCGATCTATTACATGGAAATGCAAGTAATGCACCTGCAACTTAAACTGCTGCATAAACATCAGCTCCTGCCACTTAATAAGCAAAAGCTTCTGAGCCAGCTAAAGAAGTTAAGAAAGCTGATGAACCAGAAGAAGATGTTGATATGGGAGGCTTGTTTGATTGATTAAACACCTTTATTCGTACATTAATATTCATCATCGCTTGAACATGCCTCTTCTGGTAGTTGAATCTCTTAATTAAGCTTTCATTGGTAAACTTTCAATCATAGTGTTGTTTAAATTCTCAACTGCTTTTTTTGCATCTGAAACATAAAAATACTCTATATAGCCTTATTCCTTTAGATTATATTTAATTATACAAGAGATCTGCCCATTTTATCCCATTCTACTTAAGCCTTTCTTACTTTTCCATATTGTTAAGCTAACTCTCTTAATTCATCATTTGTAACACTGTAATGCATGTTAGTAATATCAACAATTGCTCCAGGATTGCGATTGTCATTTCTATGTCTATCATTCGTAAATGCTTATAATTTCTATCTCTTTTCTTAGTACCCCTTTCTATTATTTTACTTATTTCTTTTCTCTTATTGAATTTTTTCTTCAAGGTTTATTTCTATTATATCCTCCTTATTACTCATTCTTTTTAAATTAAAAATATTTTATATATATATATATTTCATGACCAATGAAAGTTTATTTATCAGATTTATTTGTGATTTTCTTAAAGATTTCATTTGCTTTAGAATTAAGATTCGATAATTCTTAAAGAAAACTTAATTAATCATTCAAGAGTTTTTAATCTTCATCAAATAATATAAATAAAACAAACTAGTAGTTTGTAATTGATTATCTTAAATTTATATTATCATTAATCCATGTTTTAAATTTGCTTCGTTCGTCAATATAATTAAATTACAAAGTAGAAGGATAATATATATATTTATTTTATTGTTTAAGATTAAATAAATATATGTATAATGAATTTATAATTGATTTGATTAAATGTTTTTTAAATAAAATGTAAAATTACTATTCCCTTAAATCTATGCATTATAAGTATCTACTGATATAGAACAGTTAAAACTATTTAGGAATATTTAATAATTTATTTATTATTGTAGATTAATTTGATTGTGCTGATATAATTAATTTACATCAACCTCGTATTATATATTTAAATAAATAGTCAAATCATAAATTAGTCTAAAGAATCTATTTAATAAAAATATAAAAATTCTATTAACCAAATAAGTTATCTTTTATAATAGGAAAATATAAAAAATGAAAAATTTATATTCAATTAAAATGATCCCTAGAATTTGCTAAACTGCTCAAATTGATCATGCCATTAAATAATTCATTCAATTTTAAAGTTTCTTAATATCTTACTGACATAAGATCTTGTCTAACCTAAATTTAATACAATATTTGTACTCTATCTATTTCTGATTTAATTTTAATTTCACTTTCCTCCTTTTCATAAAGAGATTTTATTTCTAATTTTAAATCATTATTTTCGTTAATTGCTTCAATATATTTCTATTCTAAATCTTGAATTTATATTTTTAATTATTAATATTAATCTTTGTATTCTTGTAATCTTGATATTTCATTTTTTAAATCTTTAACATAACCTTATTTAAATTCTTCTATTTATTTATTAATTTCTTATTTTCCTTATTTCAATTCTTAAGATAATCTATGTTTTTCATGTTAGTAATATTTTAGTTTTTCATTCAATTTTTCATTTTCATCCTTTAAGGGTTCATATGTAAAGAGAAGTTCATCCAACTTTGCTATTTCTTATTTTAATCTTGAATTTTCATCTGTTAACATAACAAATTATTCTTCTAATTATCTTTACTAATCATCATTTTTAAATTATAACGACTAAGAAATAATATCAATTTGTATACATTTAAAGTTTCATTTTCATTTCGTAAATGTTAAATTACATCCTTTAATTCTTAATTGTCTTTAATTAGATTATCCTTTTCCAACTATAATTTGTTCGATCTATAAAATTCATTTTCCTAATTTTGTACATGTTCTTAATAAATTTCTCTAAGTTATTCACATTCTTCTTATAATTATTCTAAATGCCCTTACAACTCTAATATTACATGATCCTTCTTCAGAAATTCAATTTTTAATAATTCCATCTATCATTAAAATGTCTTTTTTACTTTTTCCCTTTAGTCCTTTAATTAGTTGATATAATATTATTCTTGTTCAATTAATTTCATATCATTCATCCTTAATTTGTCATTACTTGATAAAAACTCCATAAATTTTTACGAAGCCATACAATTATAAAATAATATAATCAATTTAACATATTCTTATTCATTAATTCAATTCTACCATTTTATCATTCATTAATTAAGCTGATTTCAAATAAATGACGTAATTGCTGATTCAATTTTTAACCCATATTCTCTTTCTCTTATAATTTTAATTTGTCATTATTGCTTCCTAAAATACACTTTATAAATATTTAATTTTTTGAATAATCAAGAAAAGGTTTATTTTTGATAAGTTATTATATTTTAATTTAGTATTTATTTTTTATAACAAATTTTTACAAAAAACAAATATCAAAATCAATAAACTTATTATTGAGATAAATTATTAATCATATCTTCCTTTATTTTTTAATTTTTGATATGCAATTATGAATATCTTTGTGAAACTTTAATTAAGTTCTTTTAGAAAGCATTATTATCATTATATTAATTATATATTGTTTTTGAAAATTAATTTGCTTCTTAATGCTTTGGAATTCAGTTATTAACAATAGTATAATACATTTTATAATAAAAAGAGTTGATAATTTTACTCACTCTAAGAATAGATAATACATATTATATTCATTACTTAGCTCTTAAAGATTGAAGTACATGATATTTGAGAAGATATTATATATTGAATATTATCAATTAGGAATTGCTTTTTTTGATTAAGTAAATATATTATTTGTTCAACACAATGTATTTCGATTATATAATTTTTAATTAATAGATCTATCATTAATTTCTTATTAAACTAAACTAGATAGAAGAAAATATAAAATTTCATTAAAATTATGATAAGAAACTAAATCAAAAAAAGATGGCTATTATTTCATATGGATTTTGTTACTAACAATATGAATTTAGAAGAGTTGGAAGGAATTTTGAATTTTTGATTATATATTTACAGAATATTAATTGCTATATTGAAAATAATTCTTCATATTTGATAAAAATTAAATCCTTTTATTTAAATAATGTCCTAAAAGTTCAAGGTTAGAAAGCTTAGAGAATAAAAGCCTGAAGATCTCCTTAAGGACTTAGAAAAGCTTAAGAGTGAATTAATTTAATTGAGAACAGTTAAAGTATCAGCAGGTAATGCCTAAAAACTTGGAAGAATTGGAGTACTATAATATATGAATAATCAAGCTTGTTAGAAAGCGAATTGCCAAATATTTGACAGTCATAAATGAATCAAGAAGAAATTCAGTCAAAACTTCAACCAAATCAACTAGCAAACTTCCTGTTGATTTAAGAGGCAAGAAAACTAGAGCAATTAGATAAAGACTTACAAGAAGCGAAAAAGGTATAAATATTTAAATATATTTAAAGCTTAAAAAACATAGAGATAATGGAAGAGACTTAATAATTTCCCATTAAGAAAGTTTGCTTTGAAGGAATGATTCAATTATATTAAAATCAGTACAATATTGAAATGCCAATAATGTAAAACACATCTCGAAAACTCTTTCAATATTTTTTATACTATTTGTAGTGGCTAGAATGGGTTTAATCCATTTCAAGACAATTAATTTGAATTCTAAACGATTTAAAAATTCAATTGTTTTTGTGGCAAATAGTTTCAAAATTCTATAACTCAAAATGTAGATATTATAAAATAGTAAATTAAAGATTTTCTAAAGATCTGTCTAATCATATTATCTTCATTTTTATCAAAATATATTAATTTATTTTTCGATTAAAATGGTTAAAAAAATGCTGAGAAATACTTTGATTATTCTATATAACTCTATGCATTATATTAATGAATCTATAATGATTAAACTCATGAATATAGATTAATTACAGAGGTTAAATACATTTATTTCATAAAAATATTTAATAATAGAAAGTGAATAATATTTTTGATAAATTCTAAAAGATCATTTTTAATAATTAAATGTAATTAGTATAAAATAAAATGTTGAAAAATTTTGAATATATATGAGAAACAAAATTTATTAAAATAAGGTTTATTTTTGTAAAAATTACTGCATTTCTATTCATAAATTAAAAATTTAATTATCCTAATAAAATAAAATTAAATTATGGAAATATAAATAAAATAATATCACTACTGATCATTTAATCGAACAATTTTTCTTTTGGATAAGATAACAACTTCTTCATAATCATCAAAATTATTAAAGTCAAATAAATCTAATGTGTAATTTATAACTTAATATTTTTCTACTTCTTCTTACTTGGGTTTATAATTAATAGAACTCTCTAACTATTTAATAACTGAATCGACCAACATCTTATTTTTTTATTCTTTTGTTATCTTTTCAAATTTAAACTTTGTTTCTGCTTGTTTTAACAGATTATAATATCTGTTTTTCAGAGTGTTCTCTGTTTTCTTTAATTAAAACACTTAAAGTGATATTTCAGCCCATTTCTTTCCTCTTTATTCAATCTCTTTAAACAATAAAAGCTCCTCTTCTTTTGTCCAAGGTATGCTAGTTAATATAAATATTAAAACTACTTGACAATATTTGGATCTAGTTTATTTATCCATCTATCTCGACATTACTTTCCTTATCTAACATATGCCGTTTTACAAATCCTCATCAAATCCAATGCAATCTCGCACCACTTATTTGGTTTAAATTACTGTAATTCTTTTAAAACTCTGTCTTCTTGAGGGGTCCAACTTGCCTTTTTGTGACATTCTTCTAACCATCTATTTCTACAAGATTTCCAATTATGAAATCGAAATAACCTAGAAATCTATTCCCAATTTTATGTAGACTATAAAATTGAAAACATCAAAATACTATGTCGATTGGCTTTACATGATATTTTAGACATATTCCTAACACAGCAAGATTAAGAAACTTATCTTAACATGGAGTCCAAGCACCTCTTTTGCTATTGTAAGCTTTTTCAACAGAGCATAAAATTAATTATATTTCCTCTTGCTATGGTATTTTCGAGAATGTGAATTAGTAATTTCTCAGTAATGAATCAGCAAATACTTCATCTATCTATTCAAACCATTCCAATACTACCTACCTATTTTAGGGCGTTTTTTTTTGCATTATCACAAGATGATTATTATATTAAATAGATTATACAATATATAACATATTACAGAGACAGACAAACCCAAATTAATGTAAAATTAAGTCTAACTTTTTCTTGATTCTCTTCTAAGATGTTTAACTAAGATTCAAGATGAACATAATTAACATTTCTGGAATTTTTCATTTATAAACTTTGTTGATGTTATAAAAACGTAGTTTTTAAAAATTTTAGTTAGATTTTTTTTTAATAAAACGATGATATATTCTAAATCGCCCTTTGATTTTAGTTAAGTTTTTATAATATCAACTATCTTTATATGAAGGAAGCATCTTTTGAAAAGGGCGGTTTTATTGTGTAAATTCTACTATCGATTTGAATTTTCATTTTAAATCTCTTTAGTTGACTAAATTAATAAATAGCTTCAATAATTAATTGATATTCATAAGAATAAGGTGCATTTGTCATAAATTTTTATAATTAATGTTAAATTAATTAAGAAAAGCAAAATTTAGCACAATCACATAATATTAAATTAGGTATGTTCAAGTAATCAAATATTAGTTAGAGGTGTATTTAAATAGCAATTAAAAGAAGGTGAAATATATAATAACTTTAAAGTCGATGAATTCTACAGATCAAGAGATTTTTAAACATTGTGTTACAAAATGCATCACACAACTACTAATACAAATTATATTCATTTTGCAACTAATTCTATCGTCAATCAAGGAGCTTTAATATTTAAAACTCCAGCTATAGATAATAGTGGAATTCCACATATTGTATAATAAATCTTAACATGTGGTTCATAAAGATATCCAGTTAGAGATGCATGGTCTCATATGAGAGGACGTTCTCTTCAACCTTCAGATTTGGTGCCTTATGTTAGCACTGATCATACAGTATTTTAGGTTTAATCTGCTTTGTTTGAAGATTTGAAACAACTTTTCAATCTCACTTTTGAATAAGTCTTTAGACCAATGTTCAGGGAAGTTGATTTCCTCTAGTAAATTAGAGTATAAGTCCTTGGAGGGAATGAACTCATTCTTAGAGGCATTGTTTATGATTAAATGATTAAACAATTAGAATAACCTGAGTTTATTCATGCAGAAGCAATACGAAAACATCTTCTAGAAGGAACTACTTATCAGTATACAACAGGAGGTATTCCAAAAGAAATGACCAATGCAAGTTATGAGAGATGTTAACAATATTATAAGGATTATATTCATTTATCCAATGCTTATCTTGTAACTGTAGGAGATATAGATGTTTTGTAATATTGTTAATATTTAAATGATTTAATTGAATAACATTAAAGTACTATTAAACCAATTAAATAATTGGATTACAAACCTGCTAAATTATTTGAACCTAGATTATTACTGAAAGGATAGCCTTCATTTTCATTTGCTTATAGAGGTGCTAATTTAACAGAAACACCTGAAGATTATTTCAAATTAGGAATTCTCTCATTTTTATTGCATGATATTTAAGATTATGGATTGAGACCAATTCTTGAGAAGTATGGTTAATATTGTCTCAATTATGGAGCAGACATGACTTTACACAATTAAATTATATAATTTGGATTTAATAATAAGGAATGTGAATAAGAATTATATACATTTATGAAATAACTAACTGATAATATCTATCAAGTAATACCTTCAAACATTATAAATATTGCATTAGATAGAATTAGATTAAGAAGATCATTAAATGTATCAGATTTAATTCCATATATAATAAATAATGTCAAACCATCAATTTATCTAAATTAGGAATGTAAAAGTGAAGATTTCTAAGATTTAATTGCAAAGTATTTTAATTAAGATAAATGTACTGTAAATATGGATGCTGATCAATATTATATTGAGGATATGAATACAGAAATTAAATAACATTTAAAGTAATTATAAGTTAACTATCAAAAATTATCAGAATAATAATAAATCATAGAAGAAGACACAGATGTATTGAGTTTAGAATCATTACCTAAATTGAATGCTGCCAATATCATACCATTATTGAAATAAAAAAATTCAATCAAATTAGATCTAAATTGTATTTAATCCCTTCTATTTAATAGTTAATATTCCTTGCAGTATTTTTGCAGCTAAAAGTCCTCAATAAAGCAATATCAAATGGATCATTGATGTAAGTTAATTTAGTCAAAAAGATTATGAAACTATTTGCATTTTGAAAGACTTATTACCTGAGTTTTTCAATAAACAAGTAAGTTAACATGATGTGGAATGTTCTGTGGTTGAAGATAAATTTATTATAGAATTGATATGTTTAGATAAAAATATTGAAGAAGCTTTTTAATAATTTTAATTAGTGACTGATCCAGCTTTGGATAATTTAGAATTGATAAGTCAATCCTTGTCTATTATAAGTGCTAATTATTTAAGCAATGAAGATATCCCTCAAATTGCTGTATCATATTCTTAATAAGAGAAATACCCTATCATTTAATAGGCTAGGAAAATTTGTTAACTAGAAGTTGAAATCTTAAAAAATTATAGTGCAAAACAAATTTTGGAATAATTGAGTTAACAATTGATTTCTTGTTTCTATAAAATAATGAATAAGAATATCTAATCTTTCGAAATATATTCAAATCCCCTTTTAAAAGATAAAATGAAATCTTAATTAAATCTACTTTTAACAAATATAAAATTATAATTTGATGGTATTACTATATTAATTCATTTTTAGATTATTTAATGAATAAAATAGACTTTGAATAAAAATATGAAGTAGTATCATTTAAATAAGAATTTCAATACTTAAAATTGTATGTTGCTTTAAACGTGCATACAAATTGTGTTACTGAAACAATCTAAATTGTCCATAAACCAGCTAATTACATATTGTCTAATCTCTTAACAAATATATTCATTCCTTAATATTGTAACGATTCGTAATTAGGATATTGTCAATATAACCCAGGAAAAATGACCTTCTATACTGTAAATGATATTCATACTCTCAGAACATATAGAATATTTGAAAATGCTGTTCATTTATTATTAGAATGTTTAGATTAGGATAATTTGAATTCAGCAAAATTAGGATGCTTTAGCATTGAAGATCCTGAGAGAATGTAATAGATTTTAGCTGTTTCAGAAGAAGAAGTGAAAGAACAAGCTTAATATGTGTTAAAGTAAATGGCTGAAGGTTAGACATCATAAGTGATATTTGGAAAATAAGTTTAATAATTAGATGAATATGTTAAAAGAGGATGGACAATTGAAAGATATATTAACGAAGTTGCAGTTTGAATTTAAATATTATTTTTATAATAAAAGATATTATTTTATATTTATTAATATATAAAAGGGAAAAGTATATTGTAAATCTATATTACATTCTCTAATAAACTACAATATTTGACAATATATTAATTTTTATAAAATTATATATAATTAAATAACAATGAACTAATTGCTTTAATAAGAGGATATTCAGTAAGATTAAATCGACAATAATCAAAATGTAGAATAGTTATAATAACAAAATGAAGAAGAAGATTAAAAATTAACACAAAATGAAAATGTTTAGTAAGATCAAAATGAAGGTTAAGAGTAAATTGAAAATGGTTAAGATCAGTAAGAAATAAAGGAAATAGATGAACCAAATAATTAAAAATAAGAAGGAAATGTTGAAACTCAAAAAATACTAACTTAAGGAGAGATGGAAACTACTACCTAAAGAAAAGATTAGAATAGACGATTAGAAACTGAAAAGTAATAACGAGTTAAAACAACAACTGAAAGGACATTTAAAACACTTGAATAGATTTATAATACAAGAAATTCAAGGTCATTTCTACATCTTAGAACAGCAGAATAATTTGATACCAGAATAATTCATGATTAAATAAATAGATCTCATGCAAAATAATAATACACTTTTTCAAAAGCCTAAAGGTTTACCAAACCAAAAGAAAGTTATTGTTCAATGCAATTCTATGATTCTTAGTATATTGTAATATTAATTCTAGAATTTAAACTTAATTAAGTAAAAGATCAGCTGCTCTAGGTTTTGGAATCAAATCTGATTTCACAAAAAAAGATAAATACATTCCAGGTCCTACAGATTATAACATCAAATTATAACCAAAACCAGGAGTCAAATTTGCATATGGAAGAGATGAAACACTCTCTAAAGGTCTTCATGGTAGACCAAACACTAATCCTGCACCCAATTTATATTAAGTTAAAGACATCATCACCACATATAAATATTCTATTGGAGAAAGGACATCAGCCAAACGTAATGATATCCTTGTATATTTATTAGACATTTACCTTGAATCTACAACACCTGCCCCTGGTAGATATAACATAGGTGGTTTCAGTTCAAAAGGAAATTATTTTATTGGGAAATACAAAGGTAGTGGAGCTCCTGTTATATCTCCATCTACTGCTTAATCTCAAAGAATTAAAAAGATTCCTGGACCTGGAACCTATGACCCTCCTGGAGATATAGGAGACCAAAGAAATTATTTACCTTCATAATATTCTACAAGAAGTGGATATCGATTTGGCTATTAAGAAAGATAGACATAAGAGATTAAAAATAAATAATGTAATTAAAATCTATTATCTTAAGTTCCTGGTCCTGGAACATATTAAATTCCATCTGAATTTGGTGATTTTGAATTCCCACCCGCATTTTGATTTAAAATTTAAATACAATCTTAACATCTAAAATAATCTATATAAACATTTTTAATATTCTAAGGTATTTGAAATTGATTCTATTCAAATAATTCTTTAATTTAATACTTAATAAAGTTAAATCAAATGAATTATTAATAAATTATAAGAAGATCAAAGAATTTCTGATCAAATAAAGGTATTTTAACAGAATATAGACCTTTAGTTTTAAAAACTTGAAGTAACTCATTATTATCCCAAATGTTAAGGCAATCTTAAATTTATTAAGGTAACATATTGAATTGATTTTATATATTTTTAATATTGTAATTCATTCGGCTTCAGCCATTAGTTTTTATTATTCCTCAACATCTTAAATCTAGGCAGGTTCTTATTCTTTTTGAATTGGTATTGCTTTGTCATTTATTAAATGGATCCATGGCAATGGTAAAATAAAGAAGATACTTGAAAGAGCAATAAAAATATATAGCTTAGAATAATCTGATTAATTGATTCCCATTTCATATAAGATCAAATTGCCTAATTATCCTCCTGCAAATGTTCCAAAGTTCATTGTAGCCATAAGCATAGCATACATAGTTGCTTCAATGTTTTTAGGACATATTTTGCATGCATATACTAAAATAGGTAATAAATTCAATTCTCCAATAAATTATAAGATTACTGAATCACCTAGACAAAAAAATCTATCATCAATTCCCCATTAAACATTCATTCTAGTAACCAAAGGTATAGTTGTAAGATAACAAAAGAAGAATGAAATTGTTGTAGTGATAAATATCTTTTTAAATTCAACATCCTTTAAGAAATTTCTAAATAATAAAATTGCAAGAAGTGTTCCCAAACAACTAATAAATTTTAGATATCCCATGAATTTTGGAGTAAAATGCAAAACTTCAGTATAAAAATAAAACATTATTGAACTACTTGAAGGTACCATCATGAATGCCAATATTAACAATACAGGCCTCTTAAATTAGATTAAATATTTACTAATATATTTTGGGATTCGAAAAAAATGTCCAGAAAATACTCAAAACTTCTTTAATATTTTATGATTATTGTGTTTATTGAGTTTCTTTTAATTTTAATGAAAGTATAGCCATTGTTAATGGGAACAAACTATTAATAAGAAATACTAGTTATAATTTTAAGAATACTTTATTTTTTCGTTAAATACATAAGTAACATTCCTGAAAAATATGCACTTAGTAATCCACCTGCAGCTTTGAATCCAAAGAACACTGATACATTATTTGCTGCATGATCATTAGAACACTATTCAACCATTAAAGCCTCTACAATTTAATTTATATTTACCCCCAACTACATTGCAGATGCAAACAGACGATGATATCATAATAAGTAAAGCTACAGCCACATTAACATTATCAACTCCAGTATATGCCATCAATTACCATCCAATGAAACTCAAAAAACCGCAGAACACAATATAAGCTTTTCTCTTGGAACCTAAAATAGGATAGGAATCACAAATAATTCCCCAAATAGGTTTAATTATCCTATAAATAAGTTAATTTATTAATATACCATGGCAATTATGATAGTCCAACATACACTCCCATTCTACTAGGTGATACATGAAAATCATCCTTATATAAGTATTAAATTGATAAATCAGCCAAATGCTATACTCCTTGTGAAAAAGCGACAATCCCTACTATTATCTGTGTTAAATTGAATAAAGGAATATTATTTTTTGGGCTCATTAAAATTAATTGTAAAAAAACGAATGTATTTTATTTTTTATTTTATATTAGCAATAATAAGAGCTCTATATATTATAAATATTATTGGATCATTATGATTATGATATAAATTTATGATCAATCAAATATTAATTTAATTCTTATAGCTACTTTGTCAATTAATCAATGATTAGATTTTTATCATCATTATATTTTTTGAGATCTTTATTTTATTAAATTTAAGTATGCAGTTAATTTTATAGATAACTTAATTCATTTACTAATTAACTGCATTCTAGATCTTTTTGATTAGATTATTCTTATTGATAAATAAATTAAGTTTTTTATTAAGCATTTTAATTTTTCATTAACCATAATTCCTAGTCTTATTTATCTTTTTCTTATTTAAGAAATTAATAGTCTTTATTCAATATTTCAAAATTTGATTAGATTTGATTATGATCTTATATAAGTTTTTAAAATTTCTATGATAATTCTATGTTATCTCTCTAATTAATTTATTCTTACAACTTATCATTGTGTTCCAAGATAATCTGAATTTTCATTTCTAATTAGTCTATTTATAATCGAAATGAATGTTGCTCTTCTTTAATTTGATTTACATATTCTTGATTTCTCATTTAATGTTAGAGTATTATCTCTTCATAATATTCCATTTAAGATGTATTCTCTTATTCTAAGAGTTTTATTTTTTCTTTTAGATAATTATTTTCATCATTTAATGGTGCTGTCACTAAATAACTGATTTCTTTCTTTTACTATTGTATGATCTACTCTAGATTTTCCACTTAGGTCATTAATTCATTCACTCTATTATTTAGAAATGTAAATTAATCTCCATTAGATGTTTTTTTATAATGCATAAATAAAAATAACCAAAATTGATCAGATCAATCCATTTGCTTTGGCTTTCTCCATCTCAACATTTAAATCTAATTGCAGTTTTAAATTTAATCTATTTTATTACATATTATTCCTACTTCTCAATATTTTAGATACACTGATATATTTTAGAATCAGGAAGTTGTTTGAGTTGCTAAGCAAGTTCATTGATCTATTAAGGAGTTATTTCTAAGATCTATTATAACTCTTCTACTGTTCCTTAAGGTGGCTTGGAGCTTGATATTGATTCATTTAATTCATTAAGGACTGAACCCATCTCCAAACAAGTGTCACTTTATTCATTGATGAACCTTGAATAAGAATTCACAAAATTCACGAAACAATGAGATGACTCAGATTCTGATTCAGATTCCTCATCCTCTTCTTCTTTTTAGTTCTATTTCACAATAATTACTGATTTTTTGTTATTCTCTGACATTATTATTTATTATTATTTTATAAAGTCGATCAAAAACTCAATAGTTGATTTATAATTACCTTATTAAATTAAATGATTCTAAATAAAAGACTAGATTCATTGAATTATCTATTAAATTTGAACATTACAATAAAACTTAGTATAATTTGAGTTAAAAGCAATTATCGTTAAAAGATTTCATGAATAATGCAATTATATTAACTAATATTTTAGTTATTTATATTAATAATAATTTATATGATGTTAATCTGATTCACAAGTAAAAGAATTAATTATTATCCTTTTTTATCATTAGAATAAGTTCTTTAATTAAAATCTTATCTTATAAAAGTATGATTGATAGTCTTTCAATATTTATTCTTTAATGACAATAAAATTCATATGTATTTTATGTAAAAACTATAATAATCAGATAGAGATGTAATTTATATTTGGCAAATGTGTTATATATTGATTTAAAATAGCAAGATCTATTAAAAAGTAATTATTTTAATAATAAAATATACTACCTGAAACCTTATTCCAGTTAAAAGGTTTAACTTAAGCATATTAATGTTCTTTCAGGATACTAATTGAATTGTTGAAATGTTTAATGATTGCCAATGCAATTCAATAATTGAGTAAAGGGTAAAATCAATACTCTAAATGAAATTATTTTTGATATCAGTTAAGATAGATAAACCTATTTTGATTATAATTTAATTTTGGAAGTTCATATAGAATGGAGTGAAGATCTTATATAATCTTAAGAACATTATGGCATAGAAATGATTAATTAAGATGAAATAAATTAAAATAATTGAGAGGCAATAAACATGCGTATCTTTAAGAATTGTTTTCCTTAATTTAAGATAAAGCTTGTGATAATTATCATTTTTTCATATATTTTAATTATTTATATTTGCTTAATTATATTAATTATCAAAATTTATTGTACAAATTTTCATATAGTCTTTTGATAAACAATATTTTTAACTATATATAATTTTAAATATATGGAAAGATTACTTATTTTAACAACTAGTGTCTATTGAGTAACTCTATATTCATTTATTTTGATATCTGAAATCATCAAACTGATATTTGTAACTTTATAGCAGATATAATAGATTTGATTAAAGCATTTGAAACATGTTAATGTACAGGATTTATTTAAGGTTAAACAAATATTATAGAGTATAAATAAAGACTATTATTGATGATTAGATTTTAAAACTTAGTTCCTAAGTAAATTATTAGTCAAGAAATATTTATTTGTCAACAAACTAACAATAATATTTAAACTTCATAATGAATAATAGAATCTTTAGATTTTAAAATACTAATATCTTAGCATAAGCATTAACTAATAAGATTCATGAATTAGAATTTTAATCTAAAAAAGGTATAAAATATCCATATGGAAACAATGAAGAATTCGTTGTGATTGGATAAATGATTTTAGAATTTTATTTCTCTGATTATCTGATTTAGAGAGGGTATTACTTAGAAAATATTTAGATATCCCAACAAAGATTCATCAATTAAAAAGCCTAGTGATCTTGTTTTATTGAGATAAAGACTACTTAATGAGAAAAACATAGCAGAAATTGCAATATAATATAATATACATAATATTGTCCAAATAGGTAATTAAACAGCTTTAAAGTATATTCATGTATAATATATTTAGAAAAAATCCTAAAATTCTAACTGAAACATTTAAAGCTATTTTGGCAGCCTAATATTATGATTCTGGATTTGATTTAGAACATATTAGAGAAATAATTTAACCTATTTTTAAAGAACTTTTAGACAAGTATTCAATTATTATACAAATTAGAGGTTAGAATATTCCAATAGCAGAACTAAAATAGAATGCTAAATCATCATTTCTTGAATTCATTAACAATTTCACAGATTTAATACCAAAAGTATCGGTTGAATGGAAAAAGGATGTAAATTCAATTAATGTTTACAAAATATAATTAGAATTAGATTCGCTGTTAAATATCTCTAAGACTGGAATAAATAAGAGATCAACAGAATAACTTGTATATCATGAAGCTTTAAGGTTATTAAAATAGAAAACGACAAATTAATCAAATTTATATTTGAAAACCCAAATTCAAAAAAATATCTAAGAAAAACAACCCTCTGAATAAAGCACAATCATCTATGAATTAGATAAATCAATTTTAAATGAAAGCCAATCTTTTCAACTTTCAGAAGTTTTTGAATATAGTAATTCAGATTTTCAAGAATCATTAAGTGATAAAGTAGAACATTTGCTTGAAAAATTAGCATTTTGAATTATATTTAGATAAATTCTTACTAAATAAATTAAATAATCAATTAAAAAAGGGGTGCTAAAGGCAGTTTTATAAATTAAATCTCTTCTAATAATCTAATTATAGCATTCCCTTCAATAAATCTATAACCTACTTATCATAATTTGTCTAAGGAAAATCTATTTATTTCTCTTAAATCATTTAAGATAATATTATCTAATTAAGTTTCGAAATTTTTCCAGTAACGTAAGGATGATTTCCATATACAATTTCATAGAGAATGACTCCAAGACTCCAAACATCTATTTTCTCTAATTCTGGTATTGAATCTCCAAGTAATTGTTCATATGACATATATTTCTAAATTTAAATTATAAAATCATACTAGACTGCCTTTTCCTAAGTAAAAATTATGAGTTAGACTTAATACATCATCAGAATTGTATATTTATGAAATCTGATCATTATTAATTTAAATTGACATTCCAAAATCAGTTATTTTAGGTGTATTCCCTATCATTAATATATTTTATGGTTTCATATCTAAATGACAAATTCCATGATACTCCTTATTATTTTATAATGGATTAGTCAATTTAAAATTAACCATATGCTATAAAGCTTGAAGTAATTGTTTCATTAATTGTTTAATATCTTCATTAGTGAATTTATCTTAAAGTATATATAATAGAAGGTACGTTTTTATAGGTATTCTTGGAGAGTACAATCTCCTAATTCCATGAACATATATATATTATTGCCTGATTCTTTGGCTTCATACATCTATATTATATTTTTATGATTGAGAGACTTTTAGATAACAACTTCTCTTTATATAGACTTTTTTAATCCAGTTCTAATTAAAACAAAATATAATACCTTTCAAATTGTTATTTTCCTTCAAGAAGTTATTTCTATATAATTTTGACAGCAACGAATTTATTATCACTCAATCTTTTTCCAACAATTACTTCCCCCAATGCTCCTTTACCAAGTTACTTATCATAATATAAACAATAGTTTCCCACTTTTTTTTAATCCATTAATATTTAATAAATTATAAATCATCTATTTAAATTACATAAAAATTGAATAGATATTTGTTAAATAATACTATTTGTTTAGATAAAAGGAGATAATAAAAATGAATATATTTACAAATTAGGATTTGAAAGATAATAGAAATTGATATCTTTTTAGATAGTAATAATTATAAATTTAGTTGTTGTAATTGATTTGTTTTTAAAAATGATAATATAAATCCAATAAACAAATAAGAATAACAAAAATATTTATAATTTCATTTTTTAGTATAAAAGCTTGAATTTAGATTACCCATAGTTTGTAATTATTTTTTATGTCCTTTAATAGAAGTGTCATCAGATTTTTTGAGAATGTCTATTGATTGCTTTTTATTTTTATAACTATGAGAGGAAACACTATGAGGAGTTTTATTTTCATGATGTGTTTCTTCAGTACTAAGTTAAAAATATTTGAAAATCACAAGTTTTTTAATTAATTTTTCAATTTATTGATTATTATTATCAATCTCTTAAATTACAATTTTACATACTTTAACATTCATTCTATTATTAGGATCATTTTCTAACATATAAGGTAATAAAATAAATAATTAATCCATTTTTATAGTATGAACTTCAGGATGTTAATAATTTTTTCTTAATTCATAGATACCTTCTTTATTTTCTTAGAAGATATTTTTTTGTTTATGAAAGAGATTTTCTCCAGTTAATCTAAGGTATTAAAAATAAAAAAATACAATTTGTAAAGTACACATCCTAAACTATATACATCTGCTCTTTCATCATATAGTTTATCTTTATTAAAATTAATAATTTCTGGTGCAATATAACCTGGAGTACCAGAAGTTGGAAATATTAATTAATTTTTAATTTTTCTTGCTAATCCAAAATCTATTAATTTAATTGGATCTGACTTCATTATATTATGAGGATTAATATCTCTGTGCATAATCCCTCTTTCTGATATATAGATTAAGGCATCGAGAATTTAGAGCATAATCTTAATAGTTTCTGCCACACTTAATCCATAAGATCGAGATTATAACTCAGTGCTTAAAGCTCTACCTTCTATAAATTCTGTCACAATATAATAATATTATTAATCTGTATAGACTTCCTTTAATTTTAAGATGTTTGGATGTTAAAGAGATTACAATAGTGAAAGTTCATGTATTAATTGAGGCTAGAGTAATTAAAAGATATAATTACAATTCCTCCTTCATGAGATGCTAATTTCATTTTTTCACATTTTTTAACTGCAAAATATTCTCCAGTATTAGAGACACATCTATAAACCTATATGATTATATATAATTAATATACTTCTCCTGACATTCCATTTCCTACAAGCATTTAAATTTAATAAAATTCTTTGATTGAAGTATAAAATACTCTGCCAGCTATCATTTCTTTCAAAAGTTATAATTTTGGAGCATAAAATGCTTTTATAGTATTTTAATATGTAAATGAGAATGCTAGAATTTTGTTGTCTTATACAATCCAATTGATTGTTGTAGTCAAATTTAATTTAATCATGTATTTAGGTTAGCGTAAAGTATTCTAGAGTTATCAAATGGAGCATACATCAGTCATTACAATTTCATCTTGAAATAAGTAGAGTTAATAAATCTTATCAGAAAAGAAATGTTTTCTTGAGACTTAAACTGTAAAAAGAGCATTGTCATATTAATAACTATTCATTATTTTATTAATAAAACGTATATGAAATATATAATATAATTACATATCCATTTCAAATCCTATAATGTCAATTAAGATGCTCTGATAACATTTTGTTATAAGAAAATCCAACGAATAGATATCCATCAGCCTTATAGAATTTACTCTAAAATTCAACCCTTTAAAAAATGAAACTAATTTATACCAATGTAATCTTAATGCATGTAAAAAACATTCCATTACATCCATCATCATTAACACTCCAAATGTTAATAATGCAAATACAACATAAAAGTATCCACCCATTAATCCACCTAGAATACCACCTATCTCCAATTTTCCTGCAATACACATATCGTAAAATACTTCAGCTAATTATCCATGAGCTAAAGATAATGCCCACAAACGTAGATATGATGCAGTATTACTAATACCTCCTAATACAAACTCAATTGTCTCAATCATCTAATGCACCCATATCTCTCCTGAATCATGGTCTTACATAGAAGGTTCTACACTCTTATTAGATGCAGCACTTTATAAATCCTTTCTAAATTATTAAGGATCAATCTCAAGTTCAGATCCTTTATTTTCAGAAACCAATTTTTAATATTGTGGTTCATCTACTTATACTTTATGTTTCTTCTCTCTTGAACCTAAAATTAAAGGTTTTGGAAGCAGCATCCATGGAATACTAATTATAGCAATCACTGTTAATAACTGTGTAATAGATAATTATAAAGAAGCATTATTTAGAAATATTGGAGTGGCAGCTTCATCCATAGGTTTTAAGACTTAATTAATCATAGTCTCAATGATACTAGGATCTTATTTATCTGGATAAATATTTAACCATTTCATTATGATAAGAAAATCCATCCAACCAAATGTACTAGCCATAAATAACAATTGAGGAATAAATTCACAAAAGAAATCTAAATAATTACTAAAATATATAGTATTGGCTCCTTTCATTAAAATTCCAAATAACATATGTGTTACACCTAAAATAACAGATAATTTCATTTTATAAGAATTCATAAAATTTAAACTTGAACCTGATGCTAACCAAACAGGATCAATACCAAATGGATATATACAATTCTATTCTCTTTCCCATTCTTCATTTTTAGGATAGTAACAACTACCAAAAAGATTAAGAGATATTGAGAGATAATCATTGTAAATTAATCCATTATAAAATGCAAATATTCCCATAAGAGTTAATATATATCTAAATGGAATCATAGCATTAAACATAGAATCTGTTTATTTCTTTAATTATTTTTTCCAAAATATCACGTACAATCCACATAATAATAATAAGAAACCATGAGCAATATCAGCAAACATCACACCAAATAAAAAAGGGAAAGTAATTACTGTAAATAATCCAGGATTAACTTCTTAATATCTTGGTATTCCATATGTATTTACAATTTCTTAAAAAGGAATAGTGACTTCATTTAAATTAAAATATGTAGGAGCCAAAGCACCTGATTTTGGTTTCATTTCTTATATTTATCCAGTAGGAAATCTGTCAATACTATTCTACATAGCATTTCTTAATTTATCTTCTACTTAAATTTCAAGTCCTTCAGGTAACCAGAAATTTCCTGTAAAAATTGAACCTTACATTGTTAAGTAATTTAAATTAACATAGAGATATTTCTCTTTTAAAACATATAATCTTAACTATTCAAAGTATGAACAATTACATCCATTCTTTTCCTTAACCAATTCATCTAATGTAATATCTAATTATTTTTTGGTCATTTATATTAAACTTTATGCTTCATTTATTTAAATGGCTAATTCTTTTAATTTGTTATCCATAACTTCTTATGAATTTGGATATTCAATTCTGTTTTTAGAGAATGAATCACAAACTTTTAGTAATTTCTATTTCAAAGTACTCTAATCATTCATTCCAGGATAAACAACAACATATAAACATCTAGGTTATGATGCCTTGTTTAAAGAAGAACAATTACTCTATTCAAATCTATTGATGTTGTTATTTAAAGGTGTTATTTTTCAGGCTAGAGATCCACAATATTAACCCAAGCATTACCTTTTGTAATTCTAAACATTATTCTTTTAAATCTGGTTTCATCTTCTTTATCAATAACACCAATTAATTATCCAAATTTTAATTATTAATAATCATTCAAATTATGAGGAGTTGATCTAAGTTATAAATCACAATTTACTATGAAAACATTGATTTTCCTAATATTTCTTTTGCTTTTTCTAATACTAATTTTTATTCTGTAATTGAATCTACTCTATCTAATAAATTCTACAAATTATTTGACATTTCTTAAATATTATATTTTTTTTTCTCAATTTCCTATTCTAATTCATCAAAATATGTATGTCCAGGTTTTTATCTTGAATTCTATATATCTCTAAAATGATCAAGTAACTTTTGAGTATCTTCACAATACATAAGTTTTTTTTTGAATTGTTTAAGGAGTGCATCAAGCCCATTCAATTTGAATAATGATTCATCACATCTATAATAATTTAGATTTTAAGTACCTTTTTACATAATTGGCAAATGGTCTATTCATCATTGGTAATAAAGGATCATAATCTATAATATGTAACTATCCTAGTCTTCCTAATTAATCCATAACCACCCAAGCACTCTCTCTTGGGATGACTAAACTATAATATTTCATCTTTTTAGACCTAAAGAAACTCATATTAATATTAAATTTATGGAATGTATAATTTCATTAATATACTCTATCAATCAGAATGTATAATTTCATTAATATACTCTATCAATCATCATCGTCGTCATCTTTTTTAATTTTCATCTTAGAAATTTATTCTTACAATTTCATTTCATCCTCTTCTGATGCAGGTACTTCTTTCTAAATTACAATTTCTTCAGTTTTCATAGATTCGACAGCTTTTAAAATTTCCTCTGTGTATCCTCCTGGAATCTCAATATTAATTGGTGGCCTAACGATATGCATTTGAAAAGTAACCAGAATTTTGTAAGATTTGGAGACATACCACCAAATTATTCTTCTAATTGATTAACTGCAATTCTCTCTTAAATTTTCGAATATTCATTAGGTTTGAGCATCTAAACTTTTTCCATTGTATCTGCATCAGCAACAGCTATTTTATAACTTCAAATGTCATACCTGATACCATCTTCCATGAAAAACTTAATGAACTAGAAGGATTTAATAAATAAAGTTTATCTAAACAACCACAGAAATTTACCTACATAGTTTTAGTTGCTATTTAGATTGCCTATGAAAATGAATTTAAATTCTATACTTTAAAAGGGAATTTAGAAAGTCCAAGCTTCTTAGTATCCATTATGAAAACCCAATTCTCTATTTTACCAGGAACAAAACAATGTTTCTTTATTATACCAAAGTAATAGCTCAATGCATTTATATAAACTTCTTCACTGAACTATAGTTTAAACCAATTTGATACTTGTTTTAGGTTTACCAATTCAAGATTCATAATTATAATAGGTCTTTATTGTTTGTCTCTACCATGAGTATAAACTATTCCTTTCTATAGAAATGCAATGTTAATATCAGTAGGTTGGAAATTATTTGGTATAGCTCTCCAAGCTAAATGAGATTACAACACTTTTAAGTAATTCTTGTCCTTAAATTTACCACAATACACCATCTTCAAAGTATCACTATCAGTCCAACTAATAGATTGAACTAAAATAGTTACTTCTAGGGTAAGACAATCTTATTTTTAGTCACAATTTTCATAAAATCAGCCATCTTTTCCTTTTCATAAGCATCATATGGCACATTCTCCCAAATTCTTCTTTGACTCTTAGATCTCTCTCTTCTTTTAATATATTATGCTTTATAGTTGTGCATCCAAAATACCATCATGAACAATAGCATCAACCAAATTTTGGGTTGGTTTCAGATAATCAAAATTCAACACCACCTATTATTATTGCATGGAATTAATTTTATTTTAATGGGCTATTTTTTAATTCCACCATATATCCATAAATAATTTTCTTAGCTTACATTTAAATATTAGACTAAATTAATCATTATTCAATTTAAATTTATCTGTACTTCATTTAACATATCAATTATACAATACTCTATTTATTTTAGTGGAATTCAATTATTAATTTCATAAACAATAATACATATTATTGAAATCATATTAATATTATATATGTTGTACAAATATTGATAATATTATTTAAAACAAATAATAATATTATTATATAAATCATTAATTAAATATTTAAATTTAATGGAAAATCCTTTGTTAGATTCAAATATAATTGATAAAAATAACAGAGATTATGTTTTTCTTGCTTAAGTTTCTCAAAGTGATGAAACTCTTAGAATCTTAATTGATTAAATGTAGTTTAAGCTTAAATTTACTTCAGATAATAAAACATACTTGAAATGTCCTAGTTGTGAATTGTTATATGTTTTATAAAACAACAATAATCTCGAAATGTCAATATTCTATCAAAAGCAACAAAAAATATAAAAAAACAAATGCTCAAATAAATGCTAATAATGCTAATAATTCATAAACCAAGAATGTTTCAAAAAATGTTTCAAATGTAATTCAAAATAAATAATATGTTTTTCAAATGAAGAATAAAGATTATTTTGTCAAATTTGTTTTTCAGAATTATGCCAAAGTTGTGATTCAAACTTAGAAATTTTTTAATAATTTTCAGATAAATGTACATAGAAGAATGTAACCAACTGTTAAAGATACTTTTATGTCATATCAATGATATTAATATCATTCATCTTTTTACCAATATTCATTGTCCTAAATTTTCAGAAGTACAAATTTTAATGTAAATTGCTGGAATTTCATTAATATATACTCAAAAAATATAAACCTGTTGTCATTTTATTCTTTTACTAAGTATTCCTTATCGTATACTTAGTAAAAGTCTTTATGATATTAATAAGTTTTGTAGTTGATAAAAATAAAGAGAGAATTCATTATTACTTTGGTTGAACTTATTATTTATATATATAA
>JPFL01000434.1:36192-46570 GCA_000733385.1 Paramecium biaurelia
TATTTGTTTATTTTTAGAGATAGATATTTTACATCATAAAATATATGTTGTTTTTAAAGTAAATTGAATGATATTCATTCTTTTAATTAATATATCTAAATTGTAGTTATTTTTCAAAATACAAATTTATATGTATTCTAAATTATTATATCTTTTTTAATCGAAAGAATTCTTAGAGGAAAACATTTAAATTCTTAATATCCATCACTAAACTCATTTGAACAAAACTTATCAATTGTTTATACAATATTTATTGTGCATAATAGATGTAAATAATCATAATCCACCTTTGAACTTATTTATTGGGTATTGATCTTTATATTTAGTTAAATGTTCTCTTAATTAAGTATATTAATCTTAAAGATGAGGTAGGACTTCATCATAAACATCAGTGAACATATCTTGAATTGATGGTGATTATTCTATTATATATATAATTAAATACATTCAGATCCATTTTTCAATGCAGCAATTACTCTATTTCTAACATCTTTTCTAATTTGATTATCATGTTCATCATTAAATTATCTTAATCCTTATTTTTTCAAGAATAATCCTAATCTATTAATTGGATTGTTTCCTGATTTCCATGAATCAATTTCTTCTTATGATCTATACAATACAGAATGGTCTGATGTTGAATGATCTCCAATCTATTTATTAAATATTAAAATTACTCTATAAGTAATAAATTCAATAAAGAATGGTTCTTTATTTTTGATAATTTCTTCTCTTGCATATTTAACTCCATTATAAACAGCCAATAAATCATTACCATCAATTTTTAATGTTCTCATACCATATGCTGGAGCTTTACCAGCAATTGTATCACCTCTGAATTGATCTTCTGTAGGTGTACTGATGGCATAATGATTGTTTCTGCATAAAAATAGTGTTTAGCATTTTAAAGTTTATGCAAAATTCATTGCAGAATGAAAATCTCCTTCAGAAGCAGCCCCTTCTCCAAACCATGTGGCAGCAATCTTATTTTCACCATTAACTCTAAATCCATATCCAGCTCCACTTGCTTATGGTACTTAAGTAGCTATAGTATGTCAATTAATAATATATTACTTAGAGGTGATGACACAGTGACTATATTCAAATCTTTACTTCCATAATGAACAGGCATTTATCTTCCTTTACCACCATCTAAATGATTTCCTATACATTGATTTACAATTTATTCAATCGTGAATCCTCTCCACATAAAACTACCTTATTCTCTATATTATGGAAAGATGAAATCTTATGATTCAAGTGCAGCTGTAGTACCAACTGTGGTTGCAGTCTCACCAAATGATGTCATATAAAATGAAATTTTTCCTTATCTTTAAGACATATACAAAAGATTGTCCATCTCTTCAATCTAAAAACTTCAAAATAAATCTCTTTACAGATATCATTAAATCAAATATTTTATTGATTGTCTCTTTTGGAATATTATTGTATTCTTTAGCAATAAGATTACCTTCCAAATCAATAACTCTAAATTATTTGATTGGTTCAAAGTTTTTAATTGGATTGATCTGATAAACATATGAGGATGGCACTTCTTTGAAGGCTTTACTTATTTTAGAGAATCTCATAAAGTGCTTCATTAAACACAGATATTAATATAAAATCAATTATTTATATTTCCAATTAAAAGATTCTCTCTATCAATTCTATTTTTCATCAATAAATTGTGAATAAAGTATATATTTTTTACTCCTATTAATCTAATATAATTTAACCATACTATTTCATTCTCAAAACTTAGAATCGGTTTTGTATTAATATATATATTCATTCAATTTAAATAATTTAGAATTCTTATATAATAACTTGATAAATAAATTAGATATTTTTAAATTAATTTTATACTATATATATTCATTAAACAATTGAAGCGTACTACATATCCTTTTACAATTTTAAATTTTATAATGTTTTAGCATACTCTTAGAACTCTGGTGCTTTAAATTTATTAGTGCATAAATTGATAATCTATTATTTGACTCTATTCTTAGAATCAAAGATCTCTTTATTTTGAGAAATTTTAGAAAAATAAACTAATAATTATTAATTTGCAATAATATTAGTAAAGATTTCATCCCATTCCAATAAATCTAATAAATAAACTAAAAATTTACTCATTGTAAATTCTAACATAGTTTTTTCTACTTCCCCAAAAGGAGTATTCAATTATTTTATCAAATATACTGTAGCTTCACTAACTTAATCATTTGAATGAAATTAACTTAATGTTTTAGCAACATTTCCAAATAATGAATATATCCAAAGAATCTTGCCAGGTGGTTTGGGTGTTGTTTAATCTATAACAAAGAAGTTAACATAACAATTTAGAGCTTTTAGTTTGATTACATCTTTTGTTGAATACAAATATTAGACTATGATATAAATTAAATAAATTACAAAATAAAACTAAGAAGTCAGGATTCTTTATAATAGTATTGAATCCTTCAGTAAATATAACAAAACTTGATATAATTTCTAAAGCTCCTTCTATTTATTCACTTGAATTGGTAGATAGCCATAATGTTAATAATTTAATTAAGTTTTTTTCAAGAATTGG
Source organism: Paramecium biaurelia (assembly GCA_000733385.1). NCBI lineage: Eukaryota > Ciliophora > Oligohymenophorea > Peniculida > Parameciidae > Paramecium > Paramecium biaurelia. The sequence continues at coordinate 38,771 of JPFL01000434.1, forward strand.
AGTAAATTTAATGACTCTTTAACTAAGCATTCTGGCTACTAATAATACTTCATATTTTTAAGTATAAAAGTCATCACTGTTGGTAAATGCTGAATTAAGAATATTTTTAAAAAAGGATTGATTTACCATTAATTCTGAATTCCATTTTGAATTACCCATTCCAGCAATCAATTCAATCATATTCAATTTAACCAAAATATCATCTGTGTTATAAAGTTTAAATACAATTTTAAATAGATTGCCATAAGGTTATTAGATGGTATAATCTAAATTAGTTATATAAATTAATATTTCAACAAATCTTAGTTGAATAACCTCATTTTTATTATTCAATCCTTAAGTTATGTAAGTAACAAACAGTTCACTACTTAATAAGGGTTTTAAAGATTCATCTACAAATTTGAACAATTTTTTAATTACTCTCAAGGCTTTTAACCCAACTTCTGATTCTGGATCAGAAAGTTAAAAAAAAATAACTTAAAGTACTAAATTAAGTAATGATGATTTTTCTTAGACTAATTTAGAAATCAATTGTCCAAATTCAAAATCATTATTTTCTATACATTCTGATAGTAATGATCTTACTTTTTTGTTTTAATGAGTAAGTAAAGTTTGAACAAATTCAAATGAGTTTTCTTTTAATAAAAGTTCTTTATAGATATCAGAATCTTAGAATAGAGCATCAAGATAAGCAATAGTCTTATTTAATTAATCTTTGTTTTATTAAGTGTAATTTAGAAGTTCTAATAAATCAGAAATTTTATGGGTTTGATAAAGTTCTTATAGTTTTTAGGTGGGAAATCCAACTTTGCTAAGTTCTTCAATACTAGAGTAGAATTGTTCCATTTAATTGTAAAAAATTTAAATAAATTAATACTAATGTAAAAAAATAATATGAATTAGAATATATATATATTTTAATAATATTATTTAGAATATGATATAGATAATGTAATTTATAGAGTGGAAAGATATTTAATTTTTAAATATATATATATTTTTAAAATATTAATGGATTAAGGTTTAGACCCTGCAATGTTATTGGCAGAATTAAAAAAACAAGATGAAGTATAAAACTTGAGATTATAATTTAGTGGGCAAAAGCAATTATATTTGATGAGGATTTGAATGTGATAACTCATAAGAACTGTGCAATTACAAAGGAGGAATTGACACCATACTTAAAGGCTTATGATGTGAGAGATAATACAATTGGTGCAGGCTTTATATTATTAGGTGAACATTATGAAGTTCATAGATGGCATCCTCCTCTGATATATGGAAGAAGAGGAGATGCAGATGTAGGAGAAGGAATCTCATTGTCAAGAGTAAAAGACTTAAATTTATTAATAAATAGGGAATTTGTAAAAAGTTAAATGGTAAAAGGGTTTATTTATTAATAACTTATGAATTGCCAATAGTGAGTGCAAGAGCAGTGCCATAATAAATAAACTTTTATAATCAATTTATTGGTGAATTAGAAAAATTTGATATTAAGTAATAATGAGAATGAATATTAAATAAAATTAATAATTCTACATTCACTACATTATCTTAAAATTTCTCTAAGATGCTTTTGATTTTCAAATTAAAAATAGTATTAACAACAAATAATAATAGAAATATTGTAATGATGATTTAATAATATACTCTCACACTAACTTAATTGTGCATCCAATAGCTTCTAATTTTTTCTTCAATTCTTCAGCATCAGTTTTCTTCATCTATTTACCTAAAGTGGCAGGTAACTTTTCTACCATATCTTTAGCTTCCTTCAAACCCAAATTGAAAATTGCTCTAACATCTTTAATAATTTTAATCTTTTATGCAGCATCAATAGAATCAAGAATAACATCATAATTAGATTTCTAAATAATTTTGAAATAGAGTTTTACAGTAGCTTCTTTTGGTGCTTCTTTTGGAATATTTTCCTTTTTTTCCTCTTTTGCAGAATCAACAGTATTGGCAGCAGCTTAAGCACCTCCTGCTCCTACTCCACCTCCGAATCCTACAACTTCAGAGAATAATGTTGCAATTCCTTATTATCCTAAAGGCCATAATTTGGCTATAATTTCTTATTACTATAACCATTGGGGATGAGCTGTTGGCCAGAATCCAGGACCTGTAATTCAATTCATGAAATTACCAACTTGAGTATCATCTTTAGAGATACCTAAAGAAAACTCTCCATAATCAGGTTTATTGAGAACTTATTTCTGCAAAATGTAATTCAGATATTGAAATTCATTCTCACTTAAGTATTCAATATGTTTTGCTAATAAGTTAATCTTTTTCTATTGATTGACATCTAATTTATCATTGAAAACTCTTGGAGGCCTAAATTCAAGATTGATAAGTTCAAATTAATACATTTCTTTAGCTTTATTTTTGAATTCATTCCATTCTCTTTGAAATGATAGATATCTTTCTTTGAAAGAGATTTTTTCAATTTTATTCAATTCAGTTTCTAATTTATTAATAGTGCTGCAACCAAATTTTACTACTCTTTGCATCTCTAATAAATTATTAAATATATATAATTATTTTATTTTTTATACTTATAATACTATACTAAATGTTTATCATTTCTTAGCTACTTTCTTAGCTCCCTTTTTTTAATAGAAAGTATCATCTCTTCTGAATTCAAATTCTAAATCTCTAGTTGTCAACACTTTATAAACATCTTTAATAGATTCAAGTCTTGATTCTAAATCTTTCTAATCACTTTCATCAAGGAATCTAATTAAATCAATGATATTAATTCTACATTCTATAAAATTTGGTGCCATCAACTCTAACTCTTGTTCTTCTTCCTAAAATAAAAGATGGAGATATTAAATCTTCAAGTAATCCATCATAAACTGTTGTAAGAGTTCTTGAATTTGGTCTTGTTTAAGATCTGTGTTTCTTTACCCATTTACTTTCAATTGTTCTTTTAGCAACCACTAAAATAGTTGCTTTAACTCTCTTTTCCAATTCAGGTAATAATTTTTAGCTATGTTGATTTTTTTAATTTATACCTAATCTTATTATAGATTGATAAGCATGGATAAGGAATAAATACTAAATACACTTATTTCTTTGCATTAATCTTTGCTGTGAAATCAACAACCGATGATAATTTCAAATTCTTAACTTCTGTCATTGTTCCTTCAATTTATGTTAATGCTGCTCCAACTTATTATTCTAAACTTGATAACTCAATATTTTTAAATGAATATTACTTCTTTCTTTTTCCAAAATTTATTGGCAGCCATCTTATTTCAATTAATTTGATTTTTTATTTAAATCTTTTTTATAATTACTATAATGCAAGTAGCTGAATTGCTAGAATACGTTCCTGAATCTATATCACTTATACTAGAACCTACTCTAAATTAAGGAGCTCTTTATCTTGGTAATATTGCTTCCTTATTTAAATCTACTTAAAAAAATCAAATTAGAGTAAAATTTAACATTATTAAAACAGGCAGCCATATCAATATGTGAACAATTAGATATGAAAGGAGTTCAACTTGAATAACATCTATAAATTGTCTTGGATGATTTCGATAATGCAGACATCAAATAATATTTTAATTAGACAAACTAATTCATCTAAGAAAATTTAAATGTAATATATTACATCTAATTTTTAAGAAAGGTAATCTCTTAGTTCATTGTATGGCTGGTATTTCAAGAAGTGCTGCTATTGTTATTGCATATATTATGTGGAGTTAAAAAATGACCTTTTAAAATGCACTTCTTTTTGTTTTTCAAAAACGTGAATAGGTCTATCCTAATAAAGGATTTCGATAATAACTAATGCAATATGAAGAAGAATTGAAAAATCTAAAATGATTATAATCAATTAACACAATAATTTTTAAAATGATCAAAAATATTGATTTTATTTTACAAAATTCTTGTTTACATTCTCGCTTTGCATCTTCATAAAATTTAAAAATGGAAATTCTTCATGATGAGTAAATATTGTAAAAAAGACTATAACAAATTTAATTAAAAAAATATATCCTACAAACCAATAGTAATCAATAACAACAATTATTATAAATCTAATAATAATAAAAGTTTGATTACAATTTTGATTCTTATGAAAAATCTAAATTACATAATATACAAAAATAGTAATATCAATAAATGGTAATATTCTTTTAATTGAATAATTTATCCATAGGAATACTATATCAATATAATAGATGCATGGAGATTTGAAAATCTCTCTTGTTAAATATATTATGGAATTACTTTTAATAATGATTGAACTGAATTATTATTGCTGTGAAATATATTAGACTTTATAAATAAACTAAATATAATTAATAAGCGATACATAAATACAAAGAATTAATAGTAGAATATTTATCTTAATTAATTTCAATGAATTGATTACACAATTATATATATAATTAATAGACAACTTTGCTTATGATTTATACAATCTCCTTTATATCTTTATTATTATAATCTTGATTATATAGCAGAAAAATGATAAATAATAATTGAATTTATTTTTATGAACAAAATCAATCTCTTATTAAAATATCAATGTTTAATGAAAAAAACATTTGCAACATAATCTAAATATTTTAGATTCATAACTTATTAATTAGAATATAAATAATTCTATAATCTTAATGAACTAATTAGTAGTATATGATAAATTTATTAAAAACTTTTGTTTGGGTTATTAGTTTTAAACAGTTATGAATATATGATAATTTAATTAAAATTTATATTATTAAGATTCTTGTAAAGTTTGAGAATTAATTAAAACTAAAATAACTAATTTCATTAATGATGGAATGAGTTTGATCTGACTCTTTAATTTTTTTAGGTCATTTCATTTTCATTACTAGAACTCATAAACCTAAACCTCTTTTAAGGTTAGTTTTAGTATGATTTGATAGTTGTTGGTGTATTGGATTGATTACTTAATCGTATAATTGGACAAATAGTTTCTTCAGCATCTATATCTCTTGGGGAAGCCTAATCAGAACAAAATTTAAAGATCTATACAATTCAAAATATCAAGTAGCTTTTCTTCTAATTAATCTAAACTTTTGCAATTATAAATAGCAGAGTAGAGATTGTAATCTTTTCTTATTAATAAATCTTCTATAAAGCACATATATATACCTTTGATACATCCTTTTTATTCTATTGAGATTTAATTTTGTTTATATAATTCCCATAAAGCAAATAATACTTGACTTTCTAAAGAACTTGACATATTTTATATTTTAATATTTTTATTAATTAAATCTATTGTGATATAAGCAGAACTATAATAATGATCTTTTAGATATAAATGTTGATAGTCTAATCTAAAATGGATGAATGAAATAATTTATTTTCATTTAACTAAAAATGAACTTACTATTTTAAATGGTAGAATCAAGAAGTAATTCTTAAGAATTCTGGAGAACTAATAATATATTTATATTAGAAACTAAAAAAAATTGTAAATCTATCATACATCCAAATTACTTTTAGAAATATTATTAACAATTCATTTTAATATTAATCGATATCAAATCAATTTATTCTAAACTGACTTTGTTAAGCCTTTGATATATAGTTATTTATTAAAAAAATTTTTAGAATAAATAAACTGAACTCAAGATTACAAATAGATGTAATTAAATTTATTTAATATTTAATAATCATTTTTATGGAATCAAACATTAAATTAAGTTAGTAATTGAATTATCCTTACAACTTTTATTTTTTTTAATAAAAATATATCTGTATTATTAAGAAAATGAAAATATATTCAGTTCTACATATATGATTAAGAATTCCAGAGATTTTCTAAATTCTCAAGATTAGTGTTTACTGAAATCATAAAACATATTCTTAATAAATTTATAAATTTTGATAATATTGAGGAATTAATATAAAAAATTATGTCTTCATAATTGATAATAGTTATCAAGAAATATTAACTACTAACAATTTATTTAATAAATTTAGATAATAATAAATAATTTAATTGTGTATATTTGAATGTTTTGAAATACAATATTACACTTATTCAGAAATTTTAATTAAAAAGCAATAAGATTTTAACAAATTAAACTTTTGAGAATTAAGATGGACATATTTCTTATCTTTAATAAGTACTTTAAGATGAATAGAGGAGACACATGTAATCTAAAATGATTCTATTAAAAAATTTAACTACTATTTAAAAATAACATATCTATATTAATTTAAGTTAATGTTTAAGAGTAAGTAAAAATCAATTTTCACCATAAAAAATTGGCTCATGATGAGAAAAAATTGAAATGTTCTCGTTTGAATTGCATGAAATGATTTCATCTTAAAATATTGAATTAACATCACTTTCTTAATCAGAATCCTAAAAAACTCATAAAATAAATTACTGAGTCATCATCAGAATCATACAACCTATCCTACAATTATATTGAAATCTTTCTTGTCCTACCTAAATTTTATTTAATTCATAATTACCTTATGCTATTGTTGTGAGATCAGTGTCTGAAAATATCCTTTTTATGTTATAAAAAAATATGGATGGCATATTATAAGTCAAAACAACCACTATTTTCTATCCTTATATCTAAAGACTTCTATTTTCACCACATTCCCAAAAAGAATTATACCCATCTGTGATAATTATTTTGAATTCAACAAGTTAATCTAAATATACAAAAAATATATACTGAGTTCAACTTCCAAAGCATAATCACTATACCAAATAGGATACATTTCATTATTAGTCATTAATTTAAATCCTTATTATGGATCCCAATTCCCTAATTATGAAGAGTTTCCAACAATTCTAACCATTTAACGAAATTCCGTGGAGCATTTCACCCTAAATAATACTTGAGCACTCATTTAACAATATTTAATATTATAGATAAATTTAAATCATCCGCTATTAGTTTTGTATTAAATCATAATAAAACGTGAATCTCAAGGTTATGCGTAATTTACAAAAAAGAAAATTATTATTTCAGAATTTCTATATCTATATTACTCATTTAAAATGTCTTTTATAAAATATGAGTATTCGAATTATAGAATAACTATTAAAATTTAAATTATGGGAAATTAAGATACATATTTTAGTTTATTATAAGATATTTAATTTTTGAAATAGTTCAATTTAGCATTATCAATTTTTGTTTTATATATAAAATATTAATTATATTGATCATCATATCTAAGTTAATATTGTCTAATTCAAACGATATAATTTAAACTATATAGATAATCAAATGATAAAAAACTAACATAAAATGTACAATATAGTAGATAATAGATATAAAAATAGAAGTTTTAAATAATCCAAATATTTTCTAGATAAACCTAAATAGACATATAAAAAACAATATAAATATATTTCTTAACTTTTTAAACATTTTTTTGCATCAAATTTGAAATTATTGATATAACTATATCAAACAAAATTTTTCTTAATTCGCTAAGGAGGAAATTTAATTTTTACTCTTTCTGTCTTTTCTCCCTAACCTAAGGTAGGTAACTTGAATTCTGATTTTGCTTATACTCTTTTTTTTTTATGAACAGTCAACACCTTATAATCTAAATCACAATTATTACAATTTTTTATTTTTTTTCGCTTAGATGTTATACATGAATTCTAGATGAAGCAATATTTGCAAATGCTTTTCGAAATAAATTAATTTCTTGTTATTACTGTTTCTTCATCATCTCTATATAAGGATCGAAATTTTTCCTTTGTTAAAATAAGTATTCCCCTAAATCAACAGTTTAATGTCTTTTTGACTTTGGAGGTATTAACATATT
>JPFL01000435.1:0-20640 GCA_000733385.1 Paramecium biaurelia
TAATAACGGATTGGATTAATAAGGAAACATGATAAGACTGATATTTAATTAAGATAGATTGCTTAGAAACATAACATAAAATGGTGAATTGATTTATTATTAATATACTTATGAATCAAATAGTTTCTGGGATTCAATTCAACGTAGGTGCTAGATATGAAGTAAAGAAATTATTAGGGGCTGGTGCCTATGGACATGTAGCTCTTGCTATTGACAAGAAACAAACTGATCCAGAGAAATAGAAAGTGGCAATTAAAAAACTACATCTAGTAAGAGATGAGATTGATGCAAAAAGAGTATTGAGAGAAATTAGAATTTTGAGAACAATGCAGCATGAGAATATACTTCATTTAGAGAACCTAATCTATGATGAATCAAATAAAGAGTTAGAATTTGGAGAAATCTACTTAGTTACTAATTACCTTGAAGTGGATCTCTATAAGATAATTAAGAGTGGATAAAATCTTACAGATTAGCATTACCAATATATAATGTAATTACCATATTACCATTTAGGTATTAATTACTTAAAGGATTAAAATATTTGCACTCTGCAAGTATTGTGCATAGAGATATAAAGCCTAGCAACATTTTAGCAACTGAAAATTGTGAAATATGCTATTGTGATTTTGGATTGGCAAGATAAATAGAAGAATTGGAAGCAGAGGATAATAGATGCCAAAACATGTTAACAGAATACGTTGTAACAAGTATTATACTTATATTATATTTAGGATATTATAGAGCACCTGAAGTAATGTTATCATCACATGAATATTCGACTGCAATTGATATTTGGTCATTAGGATGCACATTTGCTGAATTAATTACAAAGCAAATTTTATTTAAAGGAACAAATTATATATAAATGATAAAACTTATATTTGATACATTAGGTAAACCTTAAGATGATGATTTATAATTTATCACAAATAGTAATGCAAAGAAATATGTGAATAGTCTTTAGACAAAATAAAAATGTTCAATTGGAAGTGTAATAAAATATTCTAATCCACTTGCAATTGATTTATTAGATAAATTATTAGAAATCAATCCTAAAAAGAGAATTACAAGTGCTGAAGTATTAAATTTATAATTAATTTTTTAGGCATTAAATCATCCTTATTTAGAACCAATAAGAGATCCTGATGATGAACCTTCTTTTGAAGGACATTTAGATTCTCAATTTGAAAATGATAGCACTATATTATTAAAAGATTTGAAAATTTTAATCTTAAATGAATTAAATTTGATGAAATAAATTAATAATGAACCATTGATAAATATTCAATTAGAAGTTGAAAAAAGAGAACAAATAGTAAAAATAAATTAATAAAAAAAATAATAATTGAAATAATAGCAACAAAAATAATGAAAACTATTATTATATAATTGAAATACATAAAAAATATATAAATATGTTTTAAATCATAATATATATTTCTTTTAGTACTTCTTTATTATGTACTATAAATATTTCATTACATTATAGATGATTTATTTATAATAATTATTGTGAGATTTAAAGGAGGTTTTGAAATTGAATAAATATGGGTTTTTATTTTTTAATGAAATAATATTAACAGAAAATTTTAGTAGTAATTATAATTAAAATTTTGAAATGGCTGATCTAAAATTCAAAATTCCTCCAACGAAAACTTTGGAGTAGGAGAAATAAAAGTTACTTAAAGAGAAAGATGAGATAGTTTTTAGATTTGAATAGTAATGGATTAAGGATTAAGATGAAGTAGGTAAATACAAAAAAGGAATCAGGATTAAAAACTATGTTGATGGAAGTAAGTATGAAGGTGAAGTAATAAATGAGAAAAGAAATGGGAAAGGAATTTATCATTATAGTAATGGAGATAAATATGTAGGAGAATGGAAGGATGATAGGTAATGTAGATAAAATAAAATTAGATTTCATGGAAGAGGAGTTTATATATTTGCAAATGGAGAAAGGTATGATGGGGAATTAAGGGAGAGTGCAAAACATGGAAGAGGAGTGTATTTGTATGTGAATGGAAATAAGTATGAAGGAGAATGGATGAATGATAAAAAGAATGGTAAAGGTTCTTATACTTACTTTGCAACAAATGAGAAATATGATGGATAATGGTTAGATGGAGAGAAACATGGAACTGGTATGTACATATATACTAGTGGGGATAAATATTATGGAGAGTGGAGAGATGGGGAAAAGTGTGGTAAAGGTGTTTTTGAATATTAAAATGGATCAAGATTTGAAGGAGAGTTTTTAGAAGACAAAGCTAATGGTTTTGGAGTTATGCAATATTCTAATGATGATAGATATGAAGGAGAATGGACTGGAGGATAGAAACATGGTTAAGGAACTTATATTTATGCAGATGGAGCAAAATATTAAGGAGAATGGAGAAATGAAAATTAGAATGGACATGGAATATTTTATTATGTCAATGGTGATAGATATGAAGGGACTTTTGTTGATGGAGAACGTTGTGGCAAAGGAATTTATTATTATTTGAGTGGAGATAAATATGAGGGAGAATATAGGAATGATGTTAGAAATGGTTAAGGAGTATTGATGTTGACAAATGGTGATGTATTTATGGGAGAATGGGCTAATGGTACCAAGAATGGTTCTGGACGGTATGAGTATGCAAATGGAGATTATTATGAGGGTTTCTTTTAGGATGGTAAAAGATAAGGGAAGGGCTCTTACTTTTGGAAGAATGGATAGAAGTATGTTGGATTATGGAAAAATGATAGAATGGAAGGAGAGATGGAACCAATTGTTGCGATCAAATAAAGTAAATTTTCGAATGACTACTTAATTGATGTTTGAATAAACTTATAATTAATGAAAATTTTAATTGTAAATGGTTATGGCAAATGTCTAAAAGGATTCCGAAGTTCCGAACATTATAAATAAATCATAAAAGATGTATACATCAATTCTAAATTCAGTTACTTACAGGGAAGAAAGAAATGATAGATACAGAGTTAGAGTTCTTTATTGTAGATCGAGACACAATAGATGATTTTCTATATGAGATTGATAGTTCATTTGTAAGGGTTGAGTGTGGGAAGATGTTTGATTCTATAGATTTGATATTCTTTGAGGGAGATGCCAATCTTAGACCATGGTCACCTAATGCATATAAATATCTAATTCTATTGAGAATGTGCATGAGAAGTAATAAAATACTCTTTGCTTCTTCCTTTGCTATGTAAGGATTAGTGTTCTTGATAGCATCTAATTTTGAGTGTGTATATTCATACTTTACTTTAGTAAATTTCAATTATAAATGGATTAAACGGAAGTTAATTGGGAGACTTGTCTAAAATAAAAAAATCAATGAATGAAATACGTATGAGTGACTATTTCCTTGATAATGTAACTGGCGATTTGTACAGTTTCAATTATGATACTGGGGAATGGGTTAGTAAAGGCAATGCAGGGCTGCACAGTAGAAGAGCAGCAGAAGAGTTTAAGACAATTGGTAAGTATATAGTTAAGGCACCTTAATATAAGGTATAGAGGATGAAAGAAATAGATTAATTATATGTTTCAAAGGAAAACGAAGTAGTTTGTTCATTAAGAAAAAACTCTATGCATAATTATTTATTCTTTGATTTACCATTTGAATTTGTTGTTCCATTTAAGAATTCATGGGATGTCCATCCATTTAATTTTGTGAATCCAAAAAAAACATTTCAAACAATGGCTGATTGTGAAAAAGGTTACAATTCTATTTTAATTGTTAGGTCCACTTGTAATATGTGTTTCTGATAACATAGTAGCAACGCAATTCTCAATTAGAACAAAATATAAAGAAACTACATAGATATTAAGAAACTTCATGGGTTATTAACTTAGTAATCATATTTCAATTCTATTTATAGCCAAATTATGTTCAGGAAGAGCCTAAACAATACCTATAGAAGTTGCCTCAATAAAGCACAATGATAATGCTATGGATATCTACTTAGAACAATTAAGTAGGAGTAAGTATAGTAATTAGAAAACGATAAAGTTTAATGTTATAACAGAATTTCATCATGCTGGATATGCAGCTAAAAAGTCAAATCAACTTGATGTGGTTGTAAATAATGCTATTGGCAAGAAGAAATTCAAATAAACATAATAAAAGCTTAATCCAAAAGATTTAGATTAACTCTTATTATATGTACAAAATACTCTAATTAAAAGAATCCTTCCCCTTAATACTAAACAATTTAGCAACAAGAAGCAGATAGAAAACCAAGTATCTATAGTGCATAACCAAATCACTTGGAAGAAAAAACTCAAGTCTTTTAAAAAACGAATTAAGAGATAATATAAATTCTCCATCCTTCTATTGATGCTGCCATTTTTACATCAAACAAACCTTTTTGGGTTCCAGGATATTTATCTTAATGTCGTCTTCAGTAGAGTCAAACGAGCAAGAAGTAAAATACAACTAGTGAGGATGGTCCATCTAATACTTAAATTCTAACTGAATTTAAATAAAATACTACTCCAAGAATACCTAGAACTGCATCTCAACCTCATTTTAGAGTTATCTAAAAAGATAAATGGATGACGAACAAAAATTTTTAAGTTTGAATATATTTATTATTATTTTTAATGAGTCTGACTTTATTAAATAAGAAATATTAAGCATTGATGCTTAGAGAAAAGTAAATAGAAGATCATTTTGATCCTGTTGTCAGACATAAGAAATAACATCATAATATTGATGATATACGTTAAGATTATTAAGAAGACTTAGAGAACTATGGTATTTTCTATTTTCTATATATTTTTAAGGATTTTCTAAATAATCTTTTAAAGCCAAAAAAGAATAAGAATTAGAAAACTTATAAATAACTCCTGAAAAATCACTCAGACCTATGACTGCTTTAATTTCTCCTTCTCAAAGTTCTGCATAAAGATAAAGACCCATTACAGCACCTGGTCTTAATACATAAATCAAATAAATGATGAAAATTGATGAAAATGAAGAAATGATATAAATGCCATATCATTCAGAGACTAAATATTGGAGAAACACAAAAAAATATGATAAAAGTTTCAATTAAATAATTATAATTTAGCAAATTAGAATATTGTTAGAAATCATTCAGCTTTAAAAAAGGTATCATTAGGAGGTGATTGTGAAAATTATAATTTAGAAGAATAAGAGATAAAAAATCATAATATGATTGAAAAATAAATAATTAAAAATCGTTTGCTTTCACCAACTTATGTTTCATAAAGACATTAAATTAATGATAGAGATATCTAATAATTAACTGAAGGTTTTTATCAACATGTAGCTTTAATAAAAGGCACTTCTCATATTCACAAAAGTAAATAATAACCTGGTTTCTAATTATGTGATAACCTACTTGATTTGATGAAACTTATTAATCAAGAAAACTCTAACAAAAGTCCAATAATAACAAAAACTTCATCATAAGGATTCAGACCATAAACTGGTATAAGTAGACAATCTAAAGGCTATTAGAGAACAAGACCTTTCAGTAGTAAACTTCAATCAGTAGGATTTAAAGCATTTTAATAATGAAGCATATTTTTCTCCCAATATTTATATTATCATTTTTTAAAACTCTTCTCATTTTTCTCTTAAAATATATTATTTAGATAATCATTATTGAAATTAATAAATAATATAATGAATTTCTTAGATAAAAGAAATAAAATAGAGATTCTGTAAGAGAGAGCTGCTCTTTATAATAAAGTCTAAGATGAACTGTATGAAAAGGAAGTCCCAGAATTTGAACATACTAAATTGATCAAACCAGTTTTAGATTAGCATATTGAAGAATTCGCAACATAATAACCTCCTGCTAATCTTAATATTGTAACTAGATCATTGCCTAAACCTCCAGTTTCAGTTTTGACTACTTCTGCAATGATTTCATTAGGACTTGATAATTATGGAACTATGACTACTCAAATGCAGGATGTAAATCGTAAAAGAGAGGATGATTATAATCGTTATAAATAATTAAAAAAGGAAGGACGATTAGAGGAACTTGTGAAACCATTAAAACAACAGAAAGAAAAAGATCAAGCTACTTAAGCAATTCTATTTAAGGTTGATCATATTAAAGATTATGAAGATAAAATTCATACAGGATATAATTAACATAAATCAGCACACAGAACATATTATGGTATTTAGATATAAATTATAATCTAGTTGTTGATGAGACAATGAAGGAAATGGTTAATGAGCCAAATATTAAAAATCATTTAATGAAAAATGACTTAAATACATTTTTTGATTCTTACCTTAAACATAAAAATACTTTAAGAGGCGCAGTCAAATAACCAGCTCGTGCAAAATGAATTATATTAAGTTCATATTATATAAATGTTATTAAAGAAAATTAAAATAAAATTATAATTAATTTAGAATGATATTTATACAATTGGAATATTATGAATACATCTTAGACATTTATAGATTATTAGAATTATAGAAGCAGTAGTTTATATAAGTTAATATAAATAAATGATATTAATCACAAAATTGTGCAAAGACAAGGAGATTCTTGAATTGCCATATCAGTGTTGTATTATTTCCAATTTTCGACTATTGAAATCAATTCATCATCATACCTATAAAAACTTCATTCTTTTCTTTAAATTAAATTCGATGTCTTTTATCACCATGTCTAATTAAATTTCCATAGCCATCTTTTCTAATATCAATATCACCATCTGATTATGAATGAGTTACTTTCAAAATAGGAGTCAATTTTTTTGGTGACTCACTATTAAAAACTGATTGATTTATTCCAAATTACTAATAATAATTTGATTCAGACATTTTTATAATAAATTATTTGATTTATTCATAAATTTGCTTACTTCCATACTTTATCAACATAAGGCTTAGATATTTCTAAAAATCTTTTTAAATAACCTTTCTTTTAGGCCAACTTAAAAGCAACTAGAAAGGAAACAAAGAGAGTTGCATTTAAAACATGTCTTTAAGGTAATTCAGCAAATTTGAAACTATTTGATATATTTGTTATGGATACAATAATGACAATGTTTACAACTTATGTTTAGTAAATGGAGGATATCTAATGTTGAATGGATATATATTTAAAGTAGATTTAGTAAATACAGGTTTTGCATGACTGCAACTTTTGAATCCAGCAATTCCATGATAAGCACCATAACCACTATTTCCAAAACACCTCCAAAAGGTAAATTTGGATCTAGAATGTAAAATTAAAATTACTTAATAAATGAAAAACAGAATCATTATGTACGATAGCACCAGAGGAAGTTTATTATTCTAGTAGTTTTTTATTTTTGCCATTGTTTCCATAATAATACAATGCCAATGGTTTTGGTCTGGAATTAATAAATTGAATGACTTCATCAATATTATCAAATGTGAGTACAGGAAGAATAGGACCAAAGATTTCTTCAGTCATTAGTTTAGATTATAGTGAGGGTTATAAAATGATAGTAGGTTCAACATATTTTTGATTTACATTCACTTAACCTCCTACAACAACTTACCCATTATGATCTTTTAGAAGTTCTTATAATCTTTATGTATGAAACTCAGTTACAATTTATGAATAATCATTTGAATTTTAAGGATTTTCTCCAAAAAATCTTTTTAATTCATTCTTCATCTCATTAATGAATACATAATAGATTAATGTACAAACACATAATCACAAGCAACACAAGTTTAACCTGCATTTATAAATCTACCTTAAATAACTCTTTAGGCTGTTACATTTAAACTATAATCTTTATCTACTATGGTTGGTGATTTTCCTCCTAATTCTAATATACAAGGTACTAGATTCTCACTTGCAGCTTTGGCAACAAGTTTACCTTTTTCTGGACTTCCTGTAAATATAATAAAATCAAAAGGAAAAGTAGTAATCTTTTTTGAAACTTCTACACCACCTTATATCACCTCATAGCAGGATTAATCAAGATATTTTTAAACTAAATTGTACATAACTTGAGAGAAGTGTGGAGCAATTTCTGATGGTTTAAGAATAAACAATTTCCTGCAGCAATTGCAGCAGCCATAGGAGGTATTCCTGTGTATAGTGGATAATTCCATGCAGCTATTACCAAAACTACTCCCAAAGGTTTATAAATAATTTTTGATGAACCAGGTCCAATTACCTATGATAGACTATTATATTATTACAAATGGTGTATCTACACTTTCTTCTTTACTCCATTTATCTATGTGTGCTAATTGATTTTCTACATCTACCTTAGTGATAATTGTAGAAGTCATTTAACTACTGAACATAGTTACACCCAAATCCTTTTCTAAAGCAATGTGAAATTCTTGTTCCATTTCTTCAAGGCCTTTTAATAAACTTCTAAGTTAAGCTTTTCTAAATTTAAGACACTTTGTTTTGTGAGTACTAAAAGTGTCTTTCAACTTTTAGAAGATTGGTTAAATAATTTCTGAGTTATCTTGTATTTATGACATCAAAATAATTAATTTTATGTTAAATCAGGTTGAAGACTAGATTTTTAAGAAGATGATTGATTAAACAAGTCCATAATCAATTACAACTTAAAAATTATGTTAGAGATTAGGATATGATCCAAATGATCTTATTTATAAGTTTATTTAGACTCTATATATTAGATCTATTGAGTAATTTCCATCAGTTTCACCTGAAGTTCAAATAATGAGATATAATCATTATAAAAATAGAATAATGAGTAAAGAATCATACATATAAAAAAAATAGGAATCATTAATGAATTATAAGTAACTAAACAAAGGCACAAATTAGGAGATTAATCTCTTAAATAAATAACTTTCAATCAATAAGAGAATAAGTATGAATTCTGAGTTATTTTAGTTTCTCAAATCTCAGTGAAGAAAGTGTTATAATATAAGAGAAAAAAGAGAAAAAAAATATATCAAGAAAAAAATTATTGCAAAATTTGATTTATTAATAGTTAGAAGAGGAAAAAAAGAATGTAGAGTATTTATAAAAACAAAACTAAAAATTACAGAATCATCTGAATATTTAATTAAGAAAAAGTGAAACTAGTTTTTCAAAATAAAGGGTAAGAAATGGAAATAAAAATAAATCTAATGAGTTGTAGACAAATGAATTTGAAAAAAGGAATTAATATTTTATTACATGTACTGAAAATGAATCCAGAATTTAAGAGTAATTATAAGGTAGATTTTTAAAGAAACATTTCAAAAATGATAATTATACAGAAAGAGTTCATGAGAAAAGAAAATAATAAGAAAATTAATTTTAATAAACTATTACTGAAAGATTGAATAAATTGTAATTAAAAGGTATAAATGTTTATAATTAAGAAACCTAGGCTTAAACAAAGGTTGAATTATACAAAAAAGATATGAAAAATTATTTTGCTTAAAAAAATAGTCAGATTATTTATAAATAAGAAAAGAGATCTCAATTAATTGAATTTGAATAATAATAATATATTAAAGAATAATGTGAAAAAATGAAAAAATTCTAAGATAATAAATCTTAAATGATTTTAGAAGAGAAAAAGAAAATAAATGAAAGAAAAGAAAAATATATTAAAATGCTTAGAAAATGTAAAGAAAGTAATTATGAATAATAAAATGTATTAATTTTGTTTAAATAAGAAACATTAAGAAGGGTTCAGTAATACATATTAATAATTACTAAAGAAACAAGAATAGGTAATATAAAATAAAGAGAAATTGCTTGAATAGAAATCTTTAATACTGAAAGATAAATTATAATTAAATTTAGAAGATATTGAATTTAATAGAGCCCATGCTCAAAGGATTAAATAAAATACATAGTTTAAATTGAATCTAAATAAAGATATAAAATCACAAAAATCAAGTAGAACTTCTGATACATGGAAATTGAAGACTTAAATAACATCAAAGGAATCAGAAAATTCATTATGGGAAAAAGCAAAGTAGGCAGCTTCTTTGTTTAAAGATCCAATATAATATGAGCAATATGTTGAATAATAACAATAGATTTTGCTTAAAAAGAAAAAGTCGTTAGATTATAAATTCGCTTCTGCTGCTTCAATAATAAAAGAAATATTACCTACTTATGAAGCAGAGAAATTACTCATGCCAACGGGGTTAAAAAATTTTCTTGAATAATAAAGTCGTATAAAAACTTAAAAGTGAATATTATCATAATTTATTTCAAACTTATAAAAATTTTAACTTCTTCTTAATTTTAACTTAATCATTACAAAAAACAAAGAAGAAAATTAAGAATAGAATTAAGACTTAATTATTTATATTAGATTAAATTTATCATGAATGGTTTTTAATAAATAATATAGGTTTAGTAATCATTTGGTAATAGTGGTGTCATATCGAAACTTAGGCAATTCTTTTGTACCTTTTGTTGGGGATTCTCTCAAGATTGGCTATTTTAAAATAGACAACAGAGTTCCTTTCTTTTTTTAGACTAATGCAAAGGACTTGCATTCTATTTCTTAAAGTAATTATTCTGTCTTGAACTTTGTTTTTAAAGGATTGCCTTTTTAGTCTGCAGAGAATACTTCATAAATCTCAGCATTTTCATTTATATCTTAATCATAGTATATTTGAGTAAAATAATCAATAGCTGTTTCTATGGCCTCAATTATTAAAGAATCAGGAGTAATTTCAATTTATACTTGTAAAACTTTCTAAGCAACTTTCAAACTGAAGTTATATTAACATAATTGTAATTCATTAATGTAAGCTGATTCAGCAAGAGTTGATGAGGTTGTTTTAACATTTTATTTAGACATCTTTGCAATTGATATTAAAATATTTTTATTTATAATTCACTCTTATTATTCAAAATTAGAAATAAAACTTAGTTCATTATCTAAGTACTATCTTCTATTTTACTTCGTATCTATCCTAGAAACATCAATATTAAAAAGTTTATTTGCATCATCTTATTGATCATTTTAATGTTATTTCTTACTTTTTAATTCAGCTAATAGTAAATGAATTTCATTTTTAGTCTAAATAAGTATAAATAATTACTATGGCTACAACTGATTATTTTGGTGGTTAATTAAGTGCAATATTATTAGTATTAGAAAAGTATAAGAAAGGATTACTATAAGATCTTTTAATAGCCTTTTTTAATATAGGTTTATCTTCCATTTATTTCATTAATTGAATCTTTTTGATATTGCTAAACTAATATTATAAAATAGATTATTTACATCTAATTTCTTAAAATAATCATTAAACATAGACAGTAAAAATGTAATACATTCTTATTTTGTCATATCATAATATTAAAGAATTTATCCTTATTGTTATTATTAATTCAGTCTTCTTAATTGTTGATTATCAACTCTGGATGTCTGACAATTATATTTTACATGTTCTTCAGTAAATGAATTGTCTATTTCAAGTTATGGTAAATTAGGCTTTTAGATTATGGCATTTTTTGATTTCTTAATTGATTATTAATGATTATCAGATGATTAAACTTCTTTGGAAGTGATTTTATTATTATTATATTCATTAATATTTGGATGCTGAGTTTTTACTGAGGAAGATTATTATGAATTTGATTATAACTTTTATTGAAACCTTGGACTAAATATTTGGACAGCTATGTCTTATTCTTAATCAAGAACAATTGAATTAAATGTTATTTTTCTATTTCTTATTTGTTCCATTAAACTTTAGCTTTGTTTCTTATAAAATTGCAATTCTATTTACTATTTTTCATTCCTTTCATCCTTTAACTAATTAGAATTAATGAGTAATTCATTAGTATCTAATATGGATTCATATTTCTAAATTAATTCGTTATACTATTTTCTTATATGAATATTAGAATTTTTTTCTTTTTCAAACAATTCTTTAAATCCTTTCACCATCATTTCCATCTTATGTAATTTCTCTTAATAAATCATCCTTTCATTTTTGTTTAAATATTTGAGTTATTAAGGTTCTGGAGAGAATCCATATCCTAAACCATTTGTACCATATAATTCTTGATGCAAAGATTCTAATTTTCCTCTATGATTCTAAACTTCTCTATTGAGTTCTAAATTATCATCAGTCTTATCAATAAATTCATTATATACAAAATCTATTCTTAGTTTAAATGCATTTACCTTTCATACACTAATAGTTTGTTTAACTGCGTAAGACGATTCTCATTTTAAAGATTTCTCTCTTCAAATGCTATATTATTAGATTAATGTTATACATAATTGACTTCTCTTAATGTATTATTAGTTTCTGTAATAGATTAAGCTTCTGTAGTAATTTTATTAAGCAAATTTCTAACACTTTCTAATTCTTCATGTAATTTTAAATTCTATTCAGATGGAGTAACAATTTCAATTTATTTTACTAATTATCCTTCTCTTTCTTAAATTGGTTTCATTCTCTCTAATTCCTATATTGCATATTCCTTATCATGAATACTCCTTTTTAAGTCTATTAATTTATATTCTAAATCAGCTATTAAATCTTTGTAATAGTTTTGTTGTTCTTCTGATATCTATTCTTATAGAAGTAACTTTGTTTATAATTATTATGCTATTTTCCATTGATTGGAGAATCCTTTTATTAGTTTTTCATTTTCTTCATTTAATACTTTTATTGCACTTTCTATTTAAGAATTCTGATAATTTGTATAACACATAGACATTGTACTGGAATCAGATGTCATCTTATATGATTCAAAAATCATTATACTTAAGATCGCTTATTCATTCCTTCCATTGTAAGTGACATAGCTTATTTATTTAATTTTAAAACATTCTCAAGGTCAATAATATATTCTTACAGTTACTTATTCTCTTCTTATAGGTAATGAATTTTTGATTATTATCTATTTGAAATAAATTCATTGACTTCAGTTCCCAAAATCATTTGATAAATGGAAAGTATTTGTTATAAATAAATCTAAACAAAAAGAAAAGAATTTATAAATAAGATTTATAGTAAAATAATAATTGTTAAATACATAATATATTACAAAATAATATTAAAATACTCAGAATAACATGAATAATCTACTCAATTATTAAGTAATTATAATTAAGTATATGTAATAATATCAGAAATTTTTATAAAATAGTGATATTTAAAATTTTTACTCTTTCATAATAGAAAATATGGTATCATCTTTACTGATAAATGAAATTATAATTAAAATCAAAGATTAATTGAAATAAAGAAAAACTTGAATTTTATACACTTCATACATTTTTTATTCCACAATAAGTAGAATTTCCTGATAATTTTGGCTACAATATAATAATGATATATAATTAAGGTATTAATATATATTAATTAAATATCATTATAATTATTTTACTAAAACATACATAAAATTAAATTATAAATAAAGATCAGTATAGTATGGTAAATTTTGTTTACTACTATCCATCAATTATTAGTTTAATTTTAGTAGTAAATTAAAATTTGATTATGATTGTTTTGTTTTGAAATTCAAAAAAATCATTCTTTTCTTTTTCTTTATGTAATTTATCATAATTTGGTCTAAAGCAAAATATTAAATATGAAACATAACAAATAATAGAGCCACTATGTTCTGGACTTCTCAGATATTGAAGACATTTCAGATAATGAATCAGAGAGTTCTAAATAATCAAATCAACATTAATAAATAAATTAATCAACTCCAATTCCTAATCGAATAGAATTATAGATTCCAAACTTACAAGTGAAAAAAGAGACAGTTGAAATTCCATCCATTTTGATATAAGAAGAGGAAGAACCTGTTATAAGACGAAAGTAGGATGTTCAAAAACAACAATGGTAGGTCAACTTTGATGAATTATCAGAACATGAATAATAAGAGAGTGACATGTCAGAGGTTGCTATAGAAATACAAAAAGACCCTAGTCCACCTACAATAGTAGTTGAAGAACCTTAATATATTGAATAATATTTTGAAGATTAAAATGTGATTGAAGAGATTGATATTGAATAAGAGTAATTGAAATTAGAATAAAGAAAGTAATAATTGAAATAGGACATGATAACTAAAAAATAATAATAATAATAATAATAATAATAATAATAAATTACAAAAGTTTAATAGGTATAAAAGGAATAATAAAGAGTTTAAGAAATTGTGACCTCATAAACAATTAAAAATGTAGAGAATAAAACAAAGTAAAGGTATAAATAGAAATTTTATAATCCCAAAAATTCATTGATTTATTTGAGATTAAAAGGTAGGGAAGATTTATATAAAAAATAAGAGTTAATTATTGATGAATAGACTAAACCTGTAGAATAAGATGAATATTTAGAAGGGTTAGAATGCATTAATAACTTATTAATTGGATTATCTAAAATAAAAGAAAAGAAAGTTGGTGCTGTTGAAAAATAGAAAATATTACCATTGCAAATCCAAAGACATCGGTTAAATGAGAAAGGTGTACATCATAAAGAAACTAAAATATAGAAGAAGGATGAAAAAGATAAAGAAATTGAATTGTAAAAGAAAAATTAAAATGTTGTTCAAAATGATGAAAAACAAACTGAATTAGCTTTAAAATAATAATAACTATAAGAAGCCCAATTAGCTAGACAGATAAGACATGAAAAGTAATTATAGGAAAAAGAAAAGTAAAAACTATTAGAATAACGATAAGTTTATAAAATCTTAACAAAGAAATAAATTAATTAAGGGTTGATACTCTACAGATGTCAATTAAGATAAAAGTAAAAAGATTCTATTAAATGGTTAAGATATTCAGAGATTGCTTTAATAAGTAAAGGTGAAAGTGAGATATTCAATTTTGAAAAGAGAATATCAGATCAATTGTTTATGTAATTACATAAGGCTAACATGAGATCAGTGTTAATAACTAAATAAGCAATGTTTGATATAAATACAATTCATTATGTTAAAGAATTAAAGTAAGTTGATGAAATAGAACAAAAAGAAGTTGCTTAATTAATTAATAATGAGATTGAAAATCCTAATGTATCAATTAATGAATAGAAATAAGTGAAGGAAAAGAAAGTAATAAGAAATACAGATAGAAAGAAGAAAGTTTCAGATAATTAAAAGAATGGGGACTCAGAGAAATAATAGTCATAAAAAGAGAAATAATAATTGTAAGATTAAATACAATAATAAGATAAATAAGTGATATAATAGTCACATGATAATTAATAATAAAAGGATAAAGGCCATTAATAAGAGACAAAGAGAACCAAAAATAAAGTTACTTACTTAGAGAGTGATGAGGAAAAGAAGGATGAAGATCTTTTAGATGCTGATTCTATCTAAATATTTAAAATTACTTAAAAAAAATTAGATAAAAAAGATAAAGATTTGAAATAATAATAAAATAATTAGTAATAGTATGAGGAATCAAAATAAATTGAATAAAATGAACTTGGTTAAAAAGATAATAATAATAATAATAATTAATAAATAAAAGAATAAAAAAAAGTTAAGAATCCAAAAATAAAGGAGTGTCCATTAAGTAGATTGGAAACAAATGATGAAATTAAAAAGAAAGAATAAATTAATTAAAAAAGAAAAGAAAAACGAAGATAAGAATATTAATAATATTTGAATGAAATAGAATAAGAATAATTAAATGAAATTGCACTTTCTAAACAAAAAAAAGCGTTTAAAGACAGCTAAAATTAAGAAACTAATAAATAATAAGTAAAATAAACCAATAATAATAAAAGTAAGAAAAGAAGTAATAAATAAGAAAATGAGAATATAGAAGATTAAATTATTGTAAAGGATTCTAATACTACAAAACAAATAGTAAACACTAGATAAAATAAATCACCATCTTCTAAATCATCATCAAAAAGAGAATCAATTGAACCTGGATACATTTCATCCAAACGTATTTATGAAAATAGAGATCAAAAGAAAAAAAGACTTAGAGTTATTGAAGATGATGAATCAGAATTTTGTGAACAGAATGCTAAATAAAACGAAAAGAAACAGAAGAAAAAAAGAGTAAGATCAAAATGATGTTATATTTTTATATATTTATTTAGTTTCTACTAGTTTAAGATTATCACTTATAAATAAAACTATTTATTATGGAATACATTAATATATATACATATATTTTAACATTCAGCTAGAATAATAGAGATATATATATATGATATGATAATTGTAAAAATTATATATTAAAATTATAAATTAGTGTAATAACTTTACAATCAATAATAAATTGAATGTTTAAGTTCTTGAATTTTATTATTAGAAAAGACTTGAGCATTTTGTTAACCTTTAATCCGTTTTTATAATAAATATATTAATATGTTATAATTTGATGGCATTTAGTTGCTGCTATTAGTTTTAGCAGTAACTGCATATAGTAATCAAGTTTTTGAAACTAACCGATTGCTACCAATTAGCATAATTGCCTAAATTAGAAATACAGATATTAAGGATCAAACAACTCAAAATTAATTGTTAGATAATTAAAGTTAACTAAGTGATGATAAGTATTAATGAATACTATTCAGTCTAGAAATGAAGTGAATGACTTTTTTTTGATTGAACCACCAAAAAAATCTATATAAGTTTTTTCATAGAAATCATTATTAGTAGAAAGTTAACCAGAAGGAATTCTAAAGGAATAATCATCTAATTAAAATGAATCAGAATTATCAAAGGAATTAAATGATGAATAAAAAAAGATTTCAATCAAAATTAGTTAGAAATAAATGAAGGATACAGGAATTTTATAAGATAATAATTTAGACGGATAGCATTCTATAGAAAAAGAAGAACTTTAATCAATTGAAAATGATTAGATAAGTACAAAAATTTCATAAGAAAATTAAGTAATTGAAAGTAATGATGAGACTGAAATAATAATTAAAGATATTAAGATAGAATCAATTCATGAAGAACCCGTATCTAAAATAGAAGATAATAAATCACAAAATGAAGATGTTATTATTATTAAAACAGATGAAGAAATTAAAGCGACTCCAAGGGTTTTTGGAGTATTAAATAATGATTAAATTAAATAAGAAAGTCTAGAGGAAGAATTAAGTTTAGAAAATGAAAAAGATTAAGAAGAAATTGAATAATGTGAAGGAGAAGAACTTGATACCATTCATTCATAAAAGGAAAATAAACGTTAAGAATCGAATAAATTAACAATTGAATAAAAAAACGATAGACAAACAGTTAAAAAAACAAATGAAAAAAATAAAAAGTTATCTTCTAATGTATTAAGTAATAATAAGAAATAATAGAGTTCAAAGAGAAATTAATAATAATAGAAAGATCAAAATATTAATACTAAAGAAGTTGATTAGAAATTGATTGGAGAAATAATCAAAGTTTAAGCAGAAGTTGAAGATGTAGATCTTAGTATATTTGCAGATGATCATTCTGATTTAATACCTATAATAGTTGAAGATTCAGAATAAACTCTTGTAGATGATACAGATAATTAATTATAAGAAACATAATCACAACAATAATTAAATGAAATTAATAATTAGGATACTACAATTGAAGTTAATTAGGAATTGAATTAAGATTAAATTGAAATTGATTAAATAGCTAATTAGAATTAAGATAATGATGGAGGATCATTTGAAGACTTTTAATCTGAATTAGATGAATTATCTAGAGAACTTGATTAATTGAGTTTAGATTCTATTCAAAATTCTAATGACAGTAGTGAAAATTTAGAAGAGGAGAGAAGTAATGAATCTTTATAATACATAACAATATCAACAAATAATGATCCAATTATTGTCAATGCATTGGAGGATGATTATTTTTTGGATGATTTAGATAATGAATTGGGTGAATAATCCTAATAGTAAGATTAATTACATTCATCCCTTGAATCAACAAATGACTAATAAGAAGTAGAAATCCTTATAGTCAATGATCCTGAATAACTGATAATTTAAAAGGAGTACAAGGATCTCAGTTAATCTTCAGATGAGAATTAAATTGAAAGTTAAATAGAGGAATAATTTAATGGAGAATCTTCATAAGAGAATCAAGTTATTATTACTATTGATAATAATGATTAAGAGATATCGATTAAAAAATAAATATAGGATTCTGATGAAAATTAAATTGAAAATGATTTTAAATAACCTTTATAATTGGATAATGATATGGAAATGGAATAACATTAATTTGAATAGTCTAGATCTAATGAATTTGAAGATGTTGATATGAAAAAGAATTCTATAATTTAAAAGGAGGTTAGTGCTGTGGATAATATGATTGCAAATGAGAACATTAATGATTAAATCGGATAGAGTGATGATGATTTTTTAAGGATTGCAGCTGAGACTGAGGCAGAAGTCATTGAAAATTTAGAAGATCTTTAAGATGGTATGGAGATTGTCTAATTTGATAAGAAGGTTTAAAATTAACTTTAAGCTTAACCTGATAAATATTAAAGACCTTAGAAATATATTGATAATAATAAGGAATATTCTTTGAAAATAGATTAGAATAGAAAATAAAGTAGAGTAGAAGAGGATCATTTAGATTAGATTAAGAATACTTAGATAAGAGATTAGTATTAAAAAGGTAAGGAGGATGATTTTAATTAAATGATAAATGATTTAATAAATGAATTTGATTTTAAAAATTAAAGAGAAAGGGAGATAATATATAATGATAGATAAATCACTTAGCATATTATAGATAATATGGAAGAATTAAGATATGCAAACAGAGTTTTTAATAGAGATTTGAATGAATAGAATGATGAGGAATTATGTGAAGATGAAGTAAATAATGATTAAGAGTTTTAAGAGGCTTACACAGAATTCTAAAAGGTTGTTTAAAATAAAGAAGAATTTGAAAGAGAATGTAATGATGATTAAACAAACAAATCTGTGATTAGTGATTATGAAAAAGATATAGATAAGAGAAAAAAGGAAGTAATAGATAAAATTAAGAAAGAATTAATGTTGAAAAAAGAAAGACTTAAGAATAATAATAATAATAATTAAAGATCTGATAATCTATCAACTTATGATTTTGAGAGAATTTATTTGGATTGGGCTACTAACAAGGAAGATATAGTTTATAATATTTTATTGCATACAACTAATTCAGATATTGAAAGTCAGACATTAGAGGAAGTAAAAAATACTAAAGTTGAAAGGATATCTAAGAAACAAGAAGTAGATGAAGAATTATAAAAATTATATTCTAATTATGAAAGGGATAGAAAAGGATAACACTTAAGAGGATAGAGATGAAACAACAATAAAAAATAATAGTATTATAAGAAAGACTTTAAATAGTAGAATTATAATATTTATTAAAAATAATATTTTTTTTTTAAACTATGCAAAGTTAATACTCTAGTTAATACCCTCAATTTAATGATTTAGAGGAAATTCGATAATTCATAACAAGTAGAATAAATACTGTTGATCTCAGTCTTCAATCACCTCCCTATCTATCATCCTTTTTTTAGCCATTAAGAAAGCAAGCTTTTTAAAATTATTTTGTATAATGTGATTTAAAAATTTTAGGCTGCAAAAGTAAGCGATTTAAATTAGAAGAAGATGGCAATCTATTAATTTATCTAATTGGTTGATATTGAAATATTAAGTTTATTTTCAGAACAAATCATAAAGCCATATTAGAATTTAATATTGGTTAGACATTATGGAATTCCATAAGATTTGGATGTTGAGAAATTGAAATTGAATAATTAAACTTTAGGAGCCTTAAATGATTTGGCTAGTTCTATTGCTTAGTGGAATCTTTAAATTGAATAAGTTGTTGACAATATAACAAGAGTTCAATTATATGATCTTTGGAATCCATCAGGAAAGATCAAAGAAGCTTAATTGACAGCTGAAATTAAAGGGATCCTTTCACCATCTGATGATTTTGATTATAAGGTATAAGTATATGAAATTAGACTTATTCAAAACATATATTGATAAGATTGTTAGCCTAGGGAGCCGAGAAATTTGGAAAGTATTTATATTCAAATGGATTATCTGAATCTAATTTGTCATATGGTGCAGCATTAGTTATTTATCATGCTTTAGTTGGAAAATCTGCATTACCATGGAATGTAATAATACCTAATGTTTCATTAAAGTGGCTGGTATTGATATTAATATTGTTTAGTTTGGTGGTGTGATGGGCTCTTTAGCTTTGGGAAAGGTATCAACATATTTAGAGAAATGTGATTAAGTATAATAATTAAGAGGTTGTGCAGAAGTGTTTTAAGAAATAACAAATTTTTTGATTAATTTTAATGAGACTATAGGTGCAGCAATAAGTGATATATTATTGACAGTAAATGAAGAATAAGAGAAGGAAAAGAAACAAAGTAATATGTAATTGATTATTTATAGATTTGGCAAATCTAATTGATACATTCCTTGAATCGCCAGAATCTATTAAAGATGGTTAAACTGAAATTATTACTTGTGAAGACATTATTAAGCATGAATAAGATGAATGGTAAATAATTTAATGATTATTATTATTATACAATACCATTTATATATATAATACTGTTATATTAAGAATAGTTTTAGAATCTATTCAATAGAATATTAAATAATAATAAGAATTTTTTCGATAACATTTGAAATATTTTTTGATGTTCTAAGCTAATATTATTATTAAATAAAT